>NDFG01000008.1:0-27500 GCA_002167245.1 Sporophila hypoxantha
GCTGTAAATCTCAGGAATCTCAGGGTGGGTGATCCTGCCCCTCTGAACACACAGCTGTGTCTGCCCCTGTCCCTGGCTGTAAATCTCAGGAATCTCAGGGTGGGTGATCCTGCCCCTCTGAACACACAGCCCCCTGTCTCTGACTGTAAATCCTTATGTGAGTGATCCTGTCCCCCTGGACACACAGCTGTGGCCACAGGACTCTCAGCAGCTGAGTGCTGTGGCACAGTGAAGGCTCCAGAGCAATCTCAGCTGATGATTTAGCAAGTGGCACTCCCAGGTGGGTTGAAGAGGACTTTATGGTGCTTCTGACAAACTGTAAAGCTTTGCTTACCTGCCCTACAGAAAGTGAAGTGATGGGGAAATTTTTATTTTACCTCTGCTGTCATTATTTTATTGGCAGTGGCAGAGTGGAGGGGCTGGATTTATGGAAGCAGCAGCCCCCAGGGCTGTGCTGAGCGCTGAGTGCTGGGCACAGGCTGTGCTGCCATGCAGGGCAGGCACAGCTTCCCTCTGGGCCCACAGCAGGCTGTCAGGGCACTGCTCCTGACACACAGACTGCTGCCATCTCCTGAGACACAATTCCCTGCTAGATATACAGCTTGTACCATCAATTAAGTGATTCCCTGTTTAGGTCTCGTTGTGAAACGTCCTCAACCGTGAAATGGCTTTTCCTGGGGAAAGATTTGTGTCCGATTAAAGACACCAATACTCTCAGTGGGCAACCAATTAACTTGGAAGTCTTTTCGGGGGTGTGGGGCCCTGGGAGCGTGGTGCCTGCAGAAGGAAGTGTCCTTGGTCAGAGAGCAGCTCAGGCTGATGTCCCTGAGAGCAGAGGGTGGTGCTGCACAGGGCAGGGCAGGAGCCAGCTCCAATCCCCTCTGCAATTGGGGATTTTTCACTGCTGGAACACCAGGCTCTGCTGGAACACCAGGCTCTGGGTGGGGAGGACAAGGCATGGGAGCAGTGCAGGGGCTGGCAGCACCCACCTCTCGGGTTTTGGTTGTTAATTGCTACCCCAAGATGTGCAGGATGTCTCTGTTTCGGCCCGCGTGTCTGAAGAACAAGTCAGAGCTCTTCACTTTTCGGTCTTGAAGTTGTTTATTAATTCTTATCTATAAAATTTTCTTTCTGCCCAGCCGAGATCTGCTCAGCAGGGCAGCCACAGACACTCTGACCACCCCTGAGGTGGTGTTGTCCTTTTATATTACAAACCACCTATTACATATTTACAATTACTTTCCAATACCTATCACCTATGTTAGACAGTGAGCTTCTACTCTAAACCAATCCCAAAGTGCCACCATCACAGCAGAAGATGGAGAACAAGAAGAAGAAGAAAGGCTGGACATGCCCAATTCCTCCATCTTGTCCCCATAACCCCCATACCAAAAATCCTAAAATCTACATTTTCACCCTGTGATCATTTTGTTATTACACCATTCAAACCTGTGTGACTTTCAGGTCCTCATACAAAGCAGGTAATTTGCTCCAAGGGTCAAAATCAAATCCCCAGGTGCTCTGGGCAGCGTGCCAGGGTCTCCAAGCCCCCCGGCGGGGTCCTTGGCACCTCTGAACACCTGGAGGGATGTACTGAGTTCTGACACCCACCTCCCTGGGCAGGGCACTGCTGGCAGGGAGTGTGGGACAGGGAGCACAGGGGCAGGGAAAGGCCAGGCAGTGCAGCTGTGGGGACACCTCGGTGCCACCAGCCACACACAGAACCCCTCAGGTGCCCCTGCCACCCTTCCCAGCCCTGGCACTGCAGCTGTGGGGACATCTCGGTGCCATCAGGCATGCACAGAACCCCTCAGGTGCCCCTGCCACCCGTCCATGCCCTGGCTGGGGCTGTCCCTGTGCCCAGGGCTGCCTGCAGGTGCCAACGCAGCTCCGGCAGGCAGCAGTGTGTCCTTGGCACCAAGGGCAGAGTGCCCCCAGCCTTGCTGCAGCCCCAGAGCAGCAGAGCTGTGAGTCCCCGTGGCTTTGGCCAGGGGCTCTGGAGCTGCACAGGGCAGAGTGCTGGGCAGAGGCTGTGCTGCCATGGAGGGCTGCTGCCATGGGAGCAGCAGTAACAGAGCTGTGCCCTGGGCTGTGTGTGCATCACCCCATCCCTGCACGGAGCATCAGCTTCCACAGCTCCCAGACATGGAGACCATGGTGCTTTTGTCCCCTCAGCTCCCAGACATGGAGACCATGGTGCTTTTGTCCCCTCAGCTCCCAGACAGGGGACCATGTGTCTTTTGTCCCCTCAGCTCCTGGAGAGGAGGATGATGGTGCTATTGTCCCCACACAGCTCCCAGACAGGGGACACTGATGCTTTTGTCCCCGGTGTCCTTGAGCCCGAGGCCGTTCCCAGGGGCTGCTCCAGAGAAAGTGCCTTGTCAGCAGCACTGCTGTCACGTGGCTGTGTCTCCATGCCCCGTGTGCTCCTAATTGGTTTCACAGGTACCTCTCACACAATTACCTGTCAGGCACAGGCAGTAAAAATGGGCAGAGCTTTTGCAGCTGGAAAGAGCATGATTGGATTGCCAGCTTCCCTGTGCTGGCACCTTCCCAGACCTGGTCTTCTGGCAATTTACAACAATATCCTTTGTGTCACCTGCATTTTCCATGACCTCTGACTCCTGCCCTGGATGGGAGAGGCACGCGAGCTTTTCAATTCTAAAATGAAATATATTCCTCGTGTTAGTCTTGGCGACAGGTGGCTCCTGTGGTGTGCTTGTGTGGCAGGTGCTCTGCACCCATCTCCGCCCCACCACCGGTTGTCATGTCTGCCCTCCGTG
The DNA here is from genome assembly GCA_002167245.1 of Sporophila hypoxantha. Lineage (NCBI taxonomy): Eukaryota > Metazoa > Chordata > Aves > Passeriformes > Thraupidae > Sporophila > Sporophila hypoxantha. Next base: position 2,784 of record NDFG01000008.1, read on the forward strand.
CTCTGTGCTGGGCTGGGAAGGGCAGGGTCGCGCCCTGGCACAGCTGGGGTGGTGCTCTGGCAGAGAGCCCAGGAGGTGGGAAGAGGTGGGCAAGCAGGACCTGGCCCTGTGCCAGCCTGGGCACAGACCCACCCTCAACAGGGGGAGCAGACCCACCCTGGGCCCAGGGCACAGGACCCACCCTCAGCTGGGGACAGACCCATCTCTGGGCCCTTGGCACACAGACCCACCCTCAACAGGGGGACAGACCCATCCTGGGCCGCTGGCACAGACCCACCGCCAACAGGGGGGACAGACCCATCCTGGGCCCTGGCACAGACCCACCTCTCAGCTGGGGACCAGACACATCCTCAGCTGGGGACAGACATTCCTCAGCTGGGAACAGATCCATCCTGGGCCAGCCTGAGGACAGACTCACCCTCATCCCTGGGGACAGACCCACCCTCAACAGGGGGACAGATCCATCCTGGGCCGCTGGGCACAAGACCCACCCTCAACAGGGGGGACGACCCATCCTGGGCCCTGGGCACAGACCCACCCTCAACAGGGGGGACAGACCCACCCTGGGCCCAGGGCACAGACCACCCTCAGCTGGACAGACCCACCCTGGGCCCTGGGGACAGACTCATTGTCAGTCCCTTGGCCCAGCCTGGGGACAGACCAACCCTCAACAGGGGGGACAGACCCACCCTCATCCCTGGGGCAGCCTGGGGACATCCTCATCCCTGGGGACAGACCCACCCTGGGCCCTGGGCACAGACCATTCCTCAGCTGGGGACAGACCCAGCCTCAGCCCTGGGGACAGACCCATCCATGTCGAGGCTGCTGAGCATTTCCTGCTGCCCTTGGGAACAGCCTCACCTTGTTCTGGAGGGTGAGGGGTCCTGTGGTGAGGGGTCCTGTGGTGAGGGGTCCTTTGGTGGGAAATGCTCCCTTGAAAGGGGCAGGGGCAGGAAGACGAAGGCCAAGTGAGGCTGCAGTTCTGAGCCTCGAGCCTCTGCAAAGGGAAAGAAAAGCCAGGATGAACATTCCTGGGCTGGTGATGGCACTCCCAGGGAGAGGGGAGTCTCCAGCAGAGCAGAAAGAATGGAGGGGAGAGGCCCTGAGTCGAGGAGATTGATGTGGTAATTTCCAATCAGTGCTACAGGCTGTCAGCACCACAGCATTGCTTCTTTCAAAATCATCAGCAAGACAATTACAGAATTTAACACAACCCTACAAGTGTTTGGGTGACGCTCCAATTGCAAGGAATCAGGATTTTTTTATTTGTTTATTTGTTTGGTTTCTTATTTATTACCACACTACCTCTGTCTCCCTTTGAGTCAGGGGAGCCAGATGGCAGCACTTAGAGAAAGTCAACAGAGGCACTTTGGGGAAATAAAGTGTGTTCATTTAAAAATAAATAAATAATCCCTGCAGTCCATTAACCAGAGCTCAAGGCAAACAGCCTTAATGGTTTTCTTAGTTAAAAGGAAAAGCCCATTCTGGAGTCCTGGCAGATCCTGGGACACACCTGCTGGAGACACACCATTGTCACCCCATTTCCCTGCCCCTCAGGGCACCCAAAGCACCGCAGGGGTGACCTGGACACCGGGTCTGCAGGGGGGCATTGCCTGGGCCCCAGCCAGCACCACGGGGGAGATGGTGTGGCCAACACAGAGGAGGAACACAGTGGTGGTCATTAATTGAACAAAAATTAGGGACCTGCATACACAGGTACATAAAAAACTTTCCCATATAGAATCCATACAGAACCCCAAAGTGCCTCCATGGAGACCAAAACCCTGCACGTTTGGCCAGGCTGAAAGCTCTGCTCAGGAAGGATTTGATCCTTCTCTCTGGGGGCACAAAGTGCTTTGTTTGGCAGACAGCATCCTGATGGAATCACTGCCCACTGCTGGGAGCAAATCCTGGCAGGGAGCAAGGAGAAGCCCCGGTGGGCAATGCTGCTGTGTGTTCTGGAGCCCTTTGTGCAGGAGGAGCAGTGGATGGGGTTGTGTAGGAGCGTTGGGGGTAGGATGGTCGGGAYGGACAGAGACSAGAGATCTCTGCAGCCAGGTTGTGGAACTTKKGGTTTATTGCCAAGGGCCTGGGTGCAGGGCCCTGCTGGGAGCTGCCAGCCACAGCTCAGAGCAGGCCTGAGAGAGGGAGAGGGGGAGASAGGATGAGAGGGTGAGAGAGTAAAAGGGCAACAATGTAGAAGGGTAAGAGAGCGAGGTTCCCGTTCCAATACCATAAATCTTCTTCTGTGCTGAATATTCTAATTCTCACTAACCAATCTAGTACAAGATACAAAYCCTAYAGCATTTACATACAGCCTATAAGAATCATTACATTACCACACTGTGTTACATTTTAAACCCTAAAAACTCCTCTTTGGGCCCTCCTGCCAAGCTGTATGGTCTGCTCTGACCCTTGGGCCTGTCTGCAAGCACAGGGTGTTGTTCCATCAAAAGGGGATCGCCTTCAGCTGGCCACACCATTGTTTTCCAGTTGTTCAGTAACTGAGGGATCTCAAAGCTTGTTTTCATTTCAATCTCGCTTATAGTTTCCATATTCTCAAAATCTTTTGCCAGGCAATCATATTTATAAGGCTTTCCTGTTTCTTCTTCCCCAACAAGGGTGCTCTCCCTGAGGAGCAGTGGATGGGGAAGCTCTCCCTGAGGAGCAGGTGCAGCTCTCCCTGGGTCTCCTGCCCCTCCTGGGCACAGCTGCTGTGTGTTCTGGAGCCCATTTGTGCAGGAGCAGTGGATGGGGATGCTCTCCCTGAGGAGCCTCTGCTGCAGGTGCAGCTCTCCCTGGGTTTCCTGCTTCTCCCTGGCCTGCCAGCATCCCTCAGGGTCTCACCTCTGGGATGAGATCCACACTGTTATGAGTAGAACAGCTGCCCATTTTTTTAAAAGGTTGCAGAGTTCACAGGTTGGGCCAGTTGCTGCCAGGGTGGAGTTCTAACTGTTTGTTGTTGTAATCACCTGTTGTTTTCATTAACTACCTGTCGTTGATGGTTAAGAATTCCCCAGTTTGTTGAGTGGCACTCTGCTGCTTCCTGGAGGATGGCACCTGGACGGTGAAGGGGAGGGGACATTGGGGTTGGCATGCAAATGACATTGGAACCAGCATGCAACAGGAGAAGCCCCTCACCAAACCTAGGCAAAAACCCCTAAAAACAATGAGCCAACATGGGATTCAGGGATCAAAGTGATGTCTAGACATGAGGAACAGACTTTTTATCCCTCACCCTAACCTAAAGATGTCAGCTGGACAGAGGACCTCAAATGTTGAACCAAAAGGCAGGGAGGGTCCTGGTGCTCTCATGAGGATGGAAGCCCCAGCTTTGCCCACAGACCACTGAACACAGCTGCATTCTTCCTCCAAGTCACTCCTGGGAGCCGCAGTGCCGTGAGTGTGGACCCATTGGTTCTCCCCACCTGAGCGGATCACATAAGGGCATTAAAAAGGAGAAAGATGTCCTGCCTTGTTTATTTCCCATGCACCCTGCAGACCTGGCTGTTCCTGTTGGACTCTGGTGTTTCACTGCTCGTGTCTGCAGTGCTGGAGGAGCTGCTGGTGCCTGGCTGGATGGAGCCTTTCCCCAAAGCTGAGAACCAGCMCGTGACAGACAGCACGAGGGGCTGAGCAGGAAAATGAGCAGGGAGGTTTCAGGCATCTAAACTCATTAAACTTGAAAATAATACTACCCATGGTAATACATGTTTTGGAAAAGCCAGATTGTGACAGTGTTCACAGGGGTCCCGGGATGAGGGAAGAGACGAGGATCTGACTCCATGTTTCAGAAGGTTTGATTTATTATTTTATGATATATATTATATTAAAACTATAGTAAAAGAATAGAAGAAAGGATTTCATCAGAAGGCTAGCTAAGAATAGAATAGCAAAGAATGATAACAAAGGTTTGTGGCTCGGACAGAGAGCCCGAGCCAGCTGACTGTGATTGGCCATTAATTAGAAACAACCACATGAGACCAATCACAGATGCACCTGTTGCATTCCACAGCAGCAGATAATCAATGTTTACATTGTAKTCCTGAGGCCTCCCAGTTTCTCAGGAAGAAAAATCCTAAGGAAAGGATTTTCCTTAAAAGATGTCTGCGACACCAGATGGTTTGGTTTGAAGGAGACATCAAAAAACTCCAATTTGAAAGCTCAAGTGAAAGGAGTCTTCTCTTTGTATGGAGTTTTTCAGAATTTTTGATTTTTATGTTGATGCAGTTCACTCCCCTATCCTTTATTTTTCATAGCAATATTTTCATTCTTTTCCAAACGGAAATTGCTGARTTTGGAGTCCTGGTGACCCAAGGGCTGTTGCCTTCTCCCAGATGGACGCTCTGGAGATGYGTTTGCTGCCAGAGCTGCTGGGGCTGTGTCATGCTGGGGTGGTCTCAGCCACACCTGCACTCCTGGGCTCTGGGCAGGGCCCCCAGGGAGGGCAGGGCTGTGCTTGCAGTACAGGGCAGCAGAAGAATAAGGAATACCAGCACAGATCCATGTGCATTCCCTGTGAGATGTTTTCCTGCAACCACGTCCTGCCTCAAATTCCTCAGATACACACTTCTTCCTCCCGCTGCCACTGGATCTGTTTTCTGTTCTGTCCAATGACTTTTAATGTATCATTGAACTTGCTTTTATAATGAATATTGTGTGGTTTAAATATGTAACTGCCTCACATCTTCCTCTGAGCATTTGCAGAGATTCTGCTCTTGTTTCTGCCGGGAGGTTTSATTTCCCATGGATAATGTCTTTTCTGATTCTCCTTTATATTCTCATTTTATGCCACAGTGACAATCAAGTGCTTTTACTGTTAATATGAACCTGTCATTAGACTTTCTCAAGACCGATTAATTAATAACTGAGCTGGCTAAATGGATTAAATGAATTGTGGCACCATCACCCTGCCAAAGCCAGAACTCTCAATGAACTTCACAGGAATTCCAAAGGTGACAATYTTCACTTGTTTGTTTTTGCTTCCAGCCATGCCCCAAGTGTGACTGAAGGAACCAGAGGAGGGCTCCTCAGGAGAGGTTTCCAGGCTGTCAAGGGAGAGCAGAAGGTTCTGCAGAAAAAAACAGAAAGAAATCCTCAGTGGTGGTTGAGCACACCCAGCACAAGCCTCCTCTGATCTTTGCTCTTCCCAAGGCCATGGCGGGGATTTTCTCACTGAGAGGAGCCCCAGCTGGCCTGTGTGCTGGGCAGGACAACCACTGCCCTGGGCAGGACACACTGACCTGCAGGGATGGTCACTGTGTGCTGGCGGCAGGACACCAGCGAATGTCCTGGGCAGGACACACTGACCTGGGAGGTAACACTGTGTACTGGGGTGCGGACACACTGACCTGGGCGGGACACACTGCTGGAACTCCTGGGTGGGACACACTGACCTGGGGGACAGCCTGACCTGGGCAGCACACTGACCTGGAAAGGACACCACTGACCTGGGGATGGTCATTGTGTCCTGGGAAGGACACAACTGACCTGAAAGGACCACACTGACCTCGCAGGAGGTCACTGTGTGCTGGGAAGGAAACACACTGCACCTGGGCAGGACACACTGACTGAAGCGGACACACTGACCTGGGGTGCAGCAGGTGTACACCTGAAAGTAACGGGACACACTGGAGCCTGGCAGGACACAGGCTGAGCCTTGGGATAGGGCGACACAATGAACCATGGCATGCTGACAGGACAAACTGAACGCTAGGACACACTGACCTGCAGGGAGTCACTGCACGTCTGGGAAGGACACACTGACCCTGGGTACAGGACACACTGACCTTGAGGACACTCTGACCTGGCAAGGAAATGACCATGAACTGACCTGCCAGGCGACATGCTGAGGGAGTAACTGTGTGCCTGGGAAGGACAAACTGACCTGGGAGTGCAACCCACCACTGACCCTGGGAGGGTCACTCTGTGCTGGGAAGGGATGGTCACTGTGCCCTGGCAGTGCTGGGGGATGGCCTGAAAAAGTCTTTTCCAACCGAAACATTTCTCTGAATTTGTGATTCAACCCTGCCCACGGCACCCCTGCCATTGCCAGCAGCTGTCACCCACACTCTGCTCCTGGGAAACATTGGAGGCAGTGAAGACATCCAGCACTTCTCTCTCATAAAAATATTTCTTCCTCTTCCAGTAGCAAAATTAAAGAAAATCAAGTTTCTGTGAAAACCTCACAAAGAGAAAGATGAAAATCACAGAAATCTCATTAGAAAACACATTAGAAAACAAATCTTACTGAGCCTCATCTGCATTTAACATTTTAAACTTGGTATTTTTAATATGCTTAAGGGCACAGTTCATTTAGATTTAAGGTAAACACTTCGCTAAATATCAAACAATAATAGAATTTTTGTGAAAATATTGTTTGATGCTGCTTGCAGAGTACATTTTTTATAGATAGAAGTGCAACCCTTGCTATGCATAATTACTCTGCAGAAAGTTTTAAACTGTGAAGCGATTGAAAAAAAATGCGCCCAGTTAAGTAATTATATGTAAAATAAAATTAAAAAATGAATGGTTCATTATCTCTTTCAAAAGCTTTTCTTTCTCCTCCAGGAAAGAATGTTTTGATCTTATCTGCACCCTAGTAGGAATAAAGTGCTCTTGCTGCTGTCCATGACACACGGCTCCTGTTYCAGCTCCACAAATGGGTGTGAGGAACACTGGGACGGGGGGTCTCAGGGTCTCTGCTGCTCACAGTGACCCTGAGATGTGTCACAAAGTCTCTTTTTCCAGCTTGGTGGTCGAAGAAGGAGTCAGAGCTCTTCAGTTCTCGGTCTCAAGGTTGTTTATTGCTTCTTATCTATAAAATTCTTTCTCCTGACCAGCCAAGGTCTGCTCAGCAGGACAGACAGAGGCACTCTGCCCGTCCCCAGGGCAGTGTTATCTTTTTATACTAAAAAAGATAATGTACATAATTTACAATTATTTTCATTATTTTATTATTTATATTACTATACTTTTATTATATTTATACACTAAATATATTTATATACTAATATATTTATTATATTTATATACTTATATKATATTTATTATATTATTTATATTATTATACTTTTATTATATTTTTATTATTATTTACTACAATTATTTACAATTAACTATAATGTACAATACTTACAATTACTTTCCAATACCTATCACCTATGTCAGACAGTCTGTCTCTACTCTAAACCAATCTAAAAGTGCCACCATCACAGCAGGAGATCGAGGCCAAGAAGGAGAAAGGCTGGACATGCCCAGATCCCTCCATCTTGCCCCCCAAACCCCCATTCCAGGAACCCTAAAATCTATTTTTCACCCCATGATAAATTCACTATTATTCTACTTAATTGTTGTGGCTTGCTGATCTTCATACAAGGTTGGTAACTTGCTCCATGGGTCATAATCAAACCCACAGGGGCATCYTGGGCTCTGTGCCAGGGTCTCTGAGCCCCCTGGCAGGGTCTGGGCTGCTCAGGACAGCCAGAGGGGTGTCCTGGGTTCCCACAGGGGGATTCAGAATGCCAGTTTGCATTTGAGGAGTGTGGGTGTAAGTGTGAGTGTGTGAGACACTGTGTGTGTGTGTCTGTGTCTGTCTGTCTGTCTGTSTGTGTGTGTGCTGCTCCCCCTGCAAGCTTGCTCCAATCTCCTGTGATCACACAGAACTCATCACCCCACTCTGCCACATTCCTGCTGTAAACRGGAGCAGCTCATCCCTGCAAGCTGAGCCCTTCTCCTGTCCAGCACAACAGGACTGGGGGGTCACAAACAGGACTGGGGGTCACAGACAGGACTGGGAGGTCCCAAACCCCCACAATGGCAGCAGTGAGTGGGAAGAGGAGTGTGAGGCTGCTGGGGCAGGACTCGCTCTCCCTGCACGCTTGGCCATCATTCCCTGCCTGGCTCAGCCATTGCCATTTCAATTTACAAACAGGGCAGYGTCAGTGCTGCAGGCAGGGAGATGGAGAAATGCTCAAATAACCATCTCAGGAGGGGAGTTTAGGAAATCATCCTGTGCAATTAAAAAAAAATAAAAATCTTCCGAGTGGCAATGAAAGCTGCCTGTGGAAAATCAGAGTTTTCTTCCTTTGTCTGCAGAAGGGAAAGCTGGAAATCTTGGAGCTGTGGCCACTTGAAGTGATTTTGGTATTGGCCCTGCTCTCAGGGGGACCCTGGGCTGGGGACCCCAGAAGTGCCCTCCTGCCCCTCTGTCCCCCCTTGGTGTGGTTCTGTGCCTGCCCATCCCAACAGGGCCAGGGCAGGATCCCAGCAGGGATCTCTGGGCTCTTCCAGGGGCAGCTGGGCAGGTTTGAGTCAGAACCTGCTCTGACAGGGCTGTTCAGCTCTGTGTGAGCCCTGTCGGCAGGTTTGGGTCAGAACCTGCTCTGCTCAGCTCTGTGTGAGCCCTGTTGGCAGGTTTGGGTCAGAACCTGCTCTGTGTGAGCCCTGCTGGCAAGGTTTTGGGTCAGAAACCTGCTCTTCCAAACGCCTGCCAGTGCTGCTGCTCTTTGGGGGCTCTCCCTGGAGCTACTGCAGCCGTCCCAAGAGCCGCTCCCAGGTGCTGCTCCTTAGCATGATCTGCTCCAGCTCCCAGGGCTCTGCAGTAACTCACAATTTCCAGCTAGCAGTTCCAGATCTCCCTGCAGATCTCCTTTCTCTCTGCCTTTGCCAGACCTCGCGGGCTGATTCTGTGTCAGGCAAGAGCTGGGGGCGCTGCAGGGCTTCAGGGAGTGGTCTGAGCTGCCGGCTGGAGCGGCTTTTGCCCCACCACACTGGGAACCCTGGGGGTCTCTGTTCCAATCCTGCCCTCCTTCAGGGCCCAGAGTCAGGAACAAGCCGGGGGGTCCCTCTGTTCCCACTCTAATTATACCCAGGGTCAGGGCAAGCCCGGGGGTCTCTGTTCCCCCTTTAGCCCAGGTCAGGACAAGCCCGGGGGTCTCTGTTCCCTCTTTAGCTGGCTTTGTATCATCAGTTAGAGCAGTTCCCAGTGTTTTTTGGAGTTGGGTGCTATCAAGTGTTGATCCATCAATGCTTCATCTGTATCTGTAAAATCTGCTTTGGGTATTGACTGTCCCTGGGTTACTTACTTGGTGCTTATCTCAGAAAATCCTTCACTTGTGCCATGGAAATAAAAAACTTTGATATTTATATGAAAATACCTTTGTTTAGAAAACAATTGCGATTTACAGCTCAAACAGGCTTTCTCGATTCCTATTTAAATTTATGACTCCTTTCTAGAAGTGCCTTCTGGGGACATTTCTGTCTCTTTCAGTGCATCTCCATGCTCTGAATACATAATTTAGTATGAGATCCTTCTCAACGATATCCCCCCAGCAGCTGGGGAATTGAAGATGCTTGCAAAGATTTGAGCTTGAAATGTTTAACTGTCATTAATTTGCAGATTACAGTCAGAGAGCTTTGTAGATTGTAATGTGTGATGCAATTACACTCTGCTAATGTAATATATCTAATTTTTTGAATAGATGATTTGTTTTCATGTTTCCAGTGCTCAAAGAGAAAGAGATTTATGATCCAAAATGCGAACTCAGGTGGGATAATTTACTGCTATGCTTACAGTGGAAACATCCTCTGCCCAGACTTTCCTTTTTTTTGCTGGATTTCACTTGGTCAAGCAGAGAGAACGAGTYGCTGTGCTCTGTGCTAACAGGGTATTTTATTACCAGGAGGCACAGTCCTATCTCTGCTTGCAGGAGCACTGTAAGCWGAGACTGGATTGCCTTGGAAAGGACCTTAAAGGCCATTGAGTGCCAGCCTGTGCCAGTGCCCACATTGCAGTTCAGTGCCAGCCTGTGCCAATGCCCACATTGCAATTCAGTGCCAGCCTGTGCCAATGCACAATTGCAATTCAGTGCCAGCCTGTGCCAGTGCCCACATTGCAGTTCAGTGCCAGCCTGTGCCAGTGCACACATTGCAATTCAGTGCCAGCCTGTGCCAATGCACACACTGCATCAACCTCTGCTGCACACAACAAATGCTGTCACTCTCGTTAACTTGCATTAAATAAAACATGCAAAATCATCTCCTAAATGCCTTATATCTAACAGCTGTGCTCCAAGCTCTCACCTGTGGCTGCACTGAGAACTCACAGTGCAGCCAGTGCTGCCAGAGAAGCCCCCAGCCYATTCCCGGGGTCTCTGGCTCCTGCCAGGGGTGGTGCAGGAGTTTCTCACCCACCTGAGCATGCCTTGGAGGAGGAACCCCTGCCTTTGCTCTGCTGGATCTGAGCCCTGTCCCYGGAGGTGTTTGCTCAAACAGGACAAAGGCTTGGCTGGTGTCCCAGAGTGCAAGGCAAGATGTTTTCCATTACCATCTGTATGGCAGATTACCTTTGTGAAGTGGGCAGTTTGCTTTGTCTCTCTCTTTGAGTGACCACACCCACTCCTCCCTCGGGAGGGCACACCTGCTGATAACAGACTATTGAATGTCCCTGCAGGGCTGATAAGAACTACAGCATCCCATTGGGAGATGTGAGCCCAGAGGGAGGAGCCAAGCATTCCTACCTGGATATAATCTGGAGATTCTGGAACACCAGCCAAGCATTCCTACCTGGATATAATCTGGAGATTCTGGAACACCAGCACGGCTTCTGCACTGGATTCCCCAGAGGAACAGCAGCTGCCTCTTCCCCTGGATCTTCAACCTTCTCCAGGATCCTGCTCGCAGCAGAGCCCCTGACCTTGCAGGAGGGCTGAGCCACACATTCAATGGACGCTGCCAGCACCCCTGACCCACAAGGGTGTCAGGTTGGGTCCCGACTCTGTTCGGTGTTGTTCTACGTGTATGCATTGTTATTTTATCTTTCTCCTCCCACCCCCCTCTTTCTCCTATTAAAGAACTGTATTCTGCTCCATATTTTTGCTCTGAGGGCCCCTTAATTATAAAATGTATAAGCAATTGGGAGGGTGGAAGCGGTTTCATTCTCGCATTTCAGGGGACGGTCCTGCCTTCTTACAGACTCCTGTGCTCCAACCAAGACAAGCTGGGAACTCAGAAATGCAGCCTATTAGCGAAAGCTGTGACCTAAAACGACTTGTTATCTTGACAGAGGGCTTGCCTGCAACGGTGGTGGCTGTGCAGAAGGGAATGTGTGGCAGCTACCGTCCCAAGAAGCACAGGGAACTGTTCCGCAAAGGCTCTCAGGAGGCTAACTGAGCCCCTTTCTTCCTCCCTGAAGAACTCATTGGAACCTGCTGGAGATGCACAAGAGCTCAGAATCAGGCATCTCATATCCTGATTGCCCTATACTTGCGAGAAATATCTGAGATAAAGATACGGCCGATAGTCAAATGCAGCGGGACTGATCAGGATGAAGTAAGCTTCAAGCTAATGCCACAGCGTCAGAAACACCTTGTTGAGGTTAATGGATGCAGAACATCTAAATTTAACTGCTGTTCATTTCTGTATTAAATGTTCCAAGCAGTGTATTTAATTTTTAGATGGAAGGAATTATGTTTGATTTATTAAGTGCTGGGTTTATTGAACTCTGAATGATACTCTCTAATGTTTGTGCCCTTTAAAGCATCACTGTGTGATAGTTCTGGGCATGTGTCGTTGTGCCTGTTAAATTGGCTCTAATACCGGGCTGGGAATCAAATCCGTGTAAAAAGGGGTTAATTGACTCCATGTTAGCTTTAATCAACTGCCTGTTTAAAAATATGGGTTAATTACTCTGTTGTTGTAATCAGTTGTTTATAAAAGAGTAAAATTACTTCTGTTTAATCCGTTGTTCAAATAAAGGGTTTAAGTTGCTGCTGTTTGGTTTAATCCACTTTAGAAAGTGTTAATTGCGTCTGTTGTCCTTCCCCATGGCGCTGGGGAATTCGTGGCACAGGGGCTGGAGTGGGCTGCAGCTGTACACTCCTCTGTATTTCCTTGTCCCCTGGGACCGGCCTGCCAGAGTTTGGACTGAGGTTCAGAGGAAGCTGGTTTGGTCCTGGGGGCTGTCACTGGGGTGCCCTGGAGGCGCTGGGGATGGTGTCCCTGGAGCTGTCACAGGGATGGTGTCCCAGGGGCTGTCACTGGGATGGTGTCCCTGGAGCACTGGGATGGTGTCCCTGGGCACTGGGATGGCATCCCTGGAGCAAGGGCCAGTTCCCACAGGTCACTGCTGTTATTGTCATTGTCACCCTGTGTGTGGGACTGAGCCTCTCAGTGCAGATCATTTTCCTTAGCAATCACCTCAGATCCAATACTCTGGAATTACAGCACCTGGGAGATTGTCTTTGCACTTAACACAGCCTTGCCAGAAGGAACCACACGGCTGGGGAAGTTCTTCCATTTCATTATTGGCTTGTTATGTGTCATTGTTTCCATGAAAACAACCACTGGGCGTTGAGTCTAAAGGCTGTGTGAACAAACAGCTCCTGGCACTGGGGCACAGTCCTCACCCTCTAAACCACTGTGATGTTTAACATCACACCATATCTTGGAGTGAAAAGTCTTAATCTGCTTGGTCAGAAGTCATTAGCAATCAGTATTATATTTTTATATTATCRTCTTCTCTCATCCCTATTTAGCAGAGAAGTTATTTCTGAGGATCACAGCACTTCCCGAGGATTTTCCAGGATGAATCCAGACAGCCCAGGGGACAGGAGCATTTGCAGAGTGCAGAGAAAGGGGGGGTAGCTGCMCAGGCAGAGGGGCTGCAAAATCCCCCCTGCCAAAGTCTGCACTACACACTAACAGCATTTCACATAAAAAGAGATTGAAATAAAAATAAGAGGTCCAATGAGAACAGTTTAGGAAATAGAATTTTCATACAGATTCCTTGTTTTGTGGCAGAATTTTGCAGTCTCTTAGAAGGTTTGTTTTTGTGGCAGAACTGCCCTGCTGCTTTCCCTGGATCTGCATTGGTCCCAGACAAAGGACAAAAGGCCAGCTCGTGTTTTCCCCAAATCACACACTTTGTTTAGTTTTTCCTTCCCTCTTCTGCTAAATCTTTTTCCTTCTCCCTCTCCACCTGTTTTTTTCTTCTTTTCCCCTCTTCCTTCTCCCCCATGGGGTCAGAGGCCCTGGTGCAGAGGCTCGGTACCCCTGGTGCTGTCTGTGCCCTCCCAGGTGTGGTACCCATGCTGGGGACAGACCTGAGAGCAGCACAGAGCACCTGGAGCTGTTTGCTGGGGCAGTTTGCCTGGGCAGAGCTCTGCCACCCAGCTCATGCAGGGACAGCTGCTGGCATCCACTGTCCCTGCCTGCCTCCCCTCCCAGGAGCCTCCTGCCTCCTGTGAGAWGATGTGTATAAATTCGAGCCTGTAATAGATGATAGGTATAAATTCATGCTGAGCCTGCAGTAATCTCCCTCTGTGTCCATCCAGCTGTGCCCATCCAGCTATGCCCACTGTGGATCCTGCTGCTCCCAACAGCGCCTTTTAGCGGTGTTTTTGGCCCATTTTGCTCCCCCTCCTGCCTTCSCCATGATCTCCTCCCTGCTGGCAGCTGAGGAGGCTCCAGCCTGGGCTGTGCAGCAGCATTTCCCTTCTTCTTGTGAAAAACGCTAATCACTTGCTCTTAAAAAATTTAAAAAGTTTAATAGTAATAAAATGGTTATAAAAATAGCAATATAATTAGAGTAATAATAATTTGGACAATTTGGATTAGGACAATACAAGACAATAAAACAAAGAGTTGTGGACAGTCCAGGTTCCTCCTTCTGGGCAGCACAAGCCCGAAAAGGCCCCACATTAACAGAGGATTAACCCTTAAAAGCAACAGCCTGTTGCATATCCATACACCTCATCCATGATGCATAAATTCCATTCAAACACAGGATTCTGTCTGGGCAGTGTCAGCTTCTTCCTCTGAATCCTGACGGCGTCTCCAGGGCTGAGCAGGCAGGAAGAAGTTCGTTTGTTCTGATAATGGAGCAATAAATTCTCTTTGAAAGATTCAGGTGTCCTGGGGCTGCTATCAGGTGTGAGCATAGTTTCTATTTTAACATTGTYATAACCTAAAACTATATTTAACACACTACTTAAGAGAATTAACACAGCATAACTTTCTAACAGAACATATGTAATATTCATTTGAATATTTGCAAAAAGCCAATCATAAAATATGCATTTTTCACACTCTCCTGCCCCAGATAAGCCGTGGCACGGACACGCTCCAGACCCACCAGGGCACTGCCCTTCCCCTCGGCACCTGGCCTGGGGACTGTGCTGAGACAGAGACCATGGCATGGGGACGGGGCACAGAGGGGGGGTGGCAGTGCTGTGGCTGTCCCTGGGGGGCTCTGCCTGTCAGAGAGCCCCAAACCCAGCCCCACGGCCCCATGGCCCCACAGCCCTGGCTGCTGCACCCCAGCTCCTCTGCCAGCGCTCTCCATCTCAGAGCCTCTCCCAGCTCACAGCAAATGCCTTCATCATGCACATATTTTCCCCAAATGATCCTACACCCTAAAAAGAGCCCCAGGGTCTCCTGGAGCTGTGCCTGACTGCAGAGCTGGGGCTGCCCAGCCCTGCCTGGGACCCTCTGAGGAGCCAGCGTGGGAGCTCAGGCCTCTGCACACTCCTACTGAGCGATTATTTTTGTACCTCTGATTGCAGTGATCAATGGAAATAGCACTGATAGCACTCATTTGGAAAGAGGGAACATGCACGTGAAAATGAATACAAAATAAGTTTGTTAATATCAGTGTTATTACAATGAATACTTAATTAACTCATAATAGCAGCACGCTGGCAGGGAAGTGTTCTCACTGATGAGAAAGTGCTAAATCTCCAAATGAACACCTACAGACACATGTATGACAGCACAGCAACAAACAAGGAGTCAATTGTCTGCCATTTATAAAAAGGAACTCTTTCAAATAAGAAAAAAATAGTTAAAAAAAGAGAAGCTATTTTTTCTCTGTCTCTGAGCAATCCAATCTAGAGGAAGGTGTCCCATGGAGGGGGTTCAGTGAGACAGCTTTTAAAGCCTTTTTCAACCCACACCACTCTGTGATTCTGTGATTTTAGATTTTTTTTCTGATACCATCACATCACCAGCCAAAACCTTGAGAAATTTCGGCACAAGAGAAAGAAACAGGGCCCTTCCAAATATTAAAAATAAATATAAATATAAAATATAAATTTTATATCCAAATATAAAAAATGTCATGCTGCATTTTCCTCTRGGCACAATATTTCCATTACTAGCCTTACTGGTGCTCTCTAGTCAGCATTTTACTGCCCTGTGCTGGACTTGGAACTGTTTCCATAGGAAATTTTGTAAATGATCATTCAGAAGATGATCTTACCTGAAATCTMAATGCAAAACCCTAGAGCCTGGTTACAGGGGCAGGAACCATGTGGCAAAAAAGGTCCTGGGGAACAGCTGCTAAACTGCAGGGCTTTCCTGCAGTGGGAAATTCATCTCCTCACCAGTGGGAGAGGAGAGGGGCTGACCCAGGTGTGGCAGACACAGAGCAGGTGTGACACAGAGCAGCCTCCTGACACAGCCAGGTGTGACACAGAGCAGCCTCCTGACACCCCCAGGTGGCACAGAGAGGTCTCATGTGACACACAGAGCAGCCTCCTCTCCTCACCCCCAGCTCCAGGGCTGCAGGAACTCCACGTGGCAGAGCCATCTCTGCCCTGCTGGATCCCAGACCTGGGGGAAAGGATGCCAGAAGGAAATAGGTGAGTTACCCCATAGCCTTTCTAAAGGAAAAGAAAATAGTTRAAGTACCTTAAAAGGCACTGCCCAGGCTCCCCAGGGAATGGGCACGGCCCCGAGGCTGCCAGAGTTCCAGGGGGGTTTGGACAGCGCTGCCAGGGATGTCCAGGGTGGGGTTGTTGGGGGTCTGGGCAGGGATGGGGCTGGGATGATCCCTGGGGGGTCCCAGCTCAGGAGCTTCAGTGATTCTTTGATTCTAAGATGGCCCCCAGGGGTGGGACAGCTCTGGCACCCAGGGGTGAATGCTGCTCTGGCACCCAGGGGTGGGACAGCTCTGGCACCCAGGGGTGGCACAGCTCTGGCACCCAGAGGTGAATGCTGTCTGGCCCCCAGGGGTGAATGCTGCTCTGGCACTCAGAGCAGAGGATGGAGCAGCAGAAGGGGTCACTAAAGGGCTGCTCCTCCCTGCCTGCCTGCCCTCCCCGGCACTGTGCTCTCCCTGGGCCCAGTCTGACCTTTCCTGGGTGTGAGCGATCCCCCACTGGGGCCAGCGCTCCCAGGTTTGGTTTTCCTGGGCAGGCAGCTCCTGCTGCTCGCAGCCTCTGCAGCACATCTTCTCACATGTGTATAACAGATCCACGGGAGCATCTCCTGGGGACTGACTCTGTAATTAATCTGTTTTCTCCTAGGGAAAAAAMCACTTTACAGATTAACAATCAAGCTAACAGCTTCTGTTGTGGCTATGAAGGAACATCACCCTGGTGGCACACTCGACCCTGCAGTTCTGTGCCCGTGTGCTGGCAGGCAGGCAGGGCAGGCTCGCACGTGGAYGCGCTTCCATGTGTCTGAAATCAAATTTATTGCTCCCGAGAGAAAAGAAATCGGATTTTTCCTTGTGTCAGATCAGAACCAAAGGCCTGTGTTCTCTAGGTCTTGTGGATGAAGCAGGACTTTATTTTCAGGCTGGTTTAGTTGTGTGACGTGGCATTTTGGGAGTGCAGGGCAGCGTCGGCAGAGGCAGCATGGGCTGGGCTGGGCTGGGCTGGGCTGTGCTGGACTGGGCTGGTGGGGAGGGTCCCCAAGGTGTGCTGGGGGCTGTGGGCAGAGCCCAGAGCAGGAGCTTGGAGCCTCCCAGGCAGAGCTCTGCTGTGCAGGGACACCTGCCTGCTCGTCCTGGCTGGGTGGCAGTCCCACAGGAATGCCCATGAGCTCCTGTCCTGGCAGAGCTGGCACTGTGAGACCCTCCTGCCCCCTCCATGCCCTGCAGTCCTGGCAGAGCTGGCACTGTGAAACCCTTCTGCCACCCCACGCTCTGCAGTCCTGTGTCACAGACATGTTTTATGGAAAATCCTTTCCTCAGGATTTTTTTCTCCTGAGAAGCTGAGAGGCCTCAGGAACAAAATGTAAACAATGATTATCTGCTGCTGTGGAATGCAACWGGWGCATCTGTGATTGGTCTCATGTGGTTGTTTCTTATTAATGGCCAATAACAGTCAGCTGGCTCGGGCTGTCTTGGTCAGTCACAAACCTTTGTTATCATTCCTTTTCTATTCTTAGCTGGCCTTCGGATGAAATCCTTTCTTCTACTGTTTTAGAATAGTTTTAATGTAATATATATCATAAAATAATAAATCAGCCTTCTGAAACATGAAGTCAACTTCTCATCTCTTCCCTCATCCTGGGACCCCTGTGAACACCACCACAGCCCTGTCCTGGCAGAGCTGGCACTGTGAAACCCCTCTSCTCTCTCTATGCCCTGCAGCCCAGCTACTCTCACAGGGTCCCTGTGTGCAGGGACAGGGCATGAGGGGCAGGGCATGGCAGCTTCTGCTGTCCCCACCAGCTCTGCAGGGAGGTGTGACCTGGCCAACCCCTGGGAAAGCAGCTTTAGCCAGCCTGAGAGCTCCTGCCCTTCCAACACCTCTGTTGGGAGGGCAGCTGGCAAGAGCCTCTCACGGGGCTCAGGGCTCTTCCATCTGCTCTCCCCTGAGGCCCAGCCATGCCCCTCAGCCCCTTTGCTGCACCTCCCACTGTCCCAGGTGCTCCAGCCCCAGTGTCCAGCCTGGCCTTGGGCACTCCTGGGATCCAGGGCAGTCCCAGCTGTGCCAGGGCTGCCCACCCTGCCAGGGAACAGTTCCTTCCCTGTAGCCAATTTCAATCTGCCCTCTTCCTGCTCAAACCTGTAAAGATCCATCCCCTCTGATGTGTCTCTTTCCCCAGAAGGATCAGATATCCTGAGCCATCAGTGCACTGGAGGTCCTGGACCTCATTCCTGACTCTTGGGCCAGACTTGGTGCTGCAGCTTTTAGTCCTGAAGCAAAKCTCACTTCCCTCAGCCTGGAGTGCTCCAGAGTGCTTTTAGAAAGATAAACAATCTGATGGAAAGTCTTTCCAGGCACTTTTCAAAGTGCTTTTTTGTTCTTTCAGTGCTGACACATCTCCAGAGGCTGTGTCTGGACCATTCAGTGTCTCTGCACATCCTCACGGATGAGGTGCTGTGTCAGCCCCCAGGAGCCCTGGAAACATCACTCACCTACAGCTCCCAAACCTGCTGCTCCCACAGCCACAGCTGCCACCTGGGCTCTGCTGSGGTCAGGGATCCTGCAKCTCTGCACCTTCTGCAGCTCTCCTGCACCTGGGTAAAAGTGGGTCCTGCCCATGGGAGGCAAGCAGGGCTGGGCTTGCCACRATCCCTGAGCTTAAAGAGGAATTCCTGTGTCCCTGCCCATGAAAACACWGAGAAAAGGATGAAAGGCAGCACCAACAGCACCACAGAGAAACACTTAYAAGAAACAAACTGCTCTCTCAGTGCAGATCAATGCATGGTCTCCACACATGGTCCAAAGGCACACACGTGCCAGTCCCACTTTGCCACTTCATCTCTTCCAGGACAGGCCACCACAGTGCTGTGCTCGAGGCCTCTCCTTGCCCCCTTGCCAGGCAGTGCCAGGTGCCTGAGTGAGCCCATTCTGGAAAAGAAGGGTGGTGCCAGGCAGTGCCAGGCAGTGCCTGGTGCCTGTGTGATCCCATTCTGGAAAGGCAGGGTGGTGCCAGGATGGTGCCAGGCAGTGCCAGGCAGTGCCAGGTGCCTGTGTGAGCCCATTCTGGAAAGGCAGGATGGTGCCAGGATGGTGCCAGGATGGTGCGAAGATGGTGCCAGGCAGTGCCTGGTGCCTGAGTGAGCCCATTCTGGAAAGGCAGGGTGGTGCCAGGATGGTGCCAGGCAGTGCCAGGCAGTGCCCACACATCACCCTGTCCCCAGAGTGGATGGAGGCAGGGAGCTGCTGAGGGCAGCCTGCAGCTGGTGCTCAGTGCCTTGGCCTGGCCACACAGGGTCCTTCTCCCTCCCCTTCCACCCCAAACTGATTTGCTGTTTCTCACAGGGGCTGCAGGTGCCAGAGTGATCTCTGGCTGGTGAAGGGCTGTGCTCCCCAAGGGCTGGGTGAGGAGCAGGAGGAGTTTATGGACCCTGAGCATCCTTTGGTGGTAGCACACCTGCTTTTGCCTTCTCTCCGTGTTTTCCCTTTCTTGTGGGGAGGGCAGAAGCTCTGCATGGCTGATCCCTGCTCTGTCCATGGGGCCAGGCATGGGCATTTCTGGGGCTGAGCTTGAGCTTTGCCTGGGAGTGCAGCCCTGCCTGGGCCTGGCAGGGTGTCAGGATGTCCCAGGCAATGGACTGGAGACAAATGTGTGACCCTGGTACCCATCTGGGTGATCAGCTGTGGCTGCTCCTCCCCATTAATGCTCCCAGCTCCAATGAAACCAGAGGACAGGGGGCTGGGGAGGAGGTGGAGAGCTAAGAAAGCCAACCTCGGGTTTGTGTCACCCTTTGTGTCATCTTTCAGTATCACTGAAGGARCATGAACCAGTCCAGTGTTCTTCCTCACAGAGGAGCACCATTCATTGTTAGTTGAAAGCTCTGTACAGATCCCCAACAGGACAGGACTGCTGGGAACGTGCCTTGAGCTGTTTGATTTTCCAGCATCACTCTCATTCCATGGCTATGACAATGGGAAGATGCCACCAGCTCACATCCCAGGCAGCAGACACAGAACCCAATGTCACAACTCACTTTATGAGCTTTCTGACCAATCCCACAAAGCAAAAGCACACTGACAGTATTTATATCTATATAATATATATTCAATATATATACTATATTGACAGTAGTTCCATCCAACCACTACAAGCACAGGTACCTTTGGTTAAACAATGCTTGCTTATTTCAAATACAATACCTGCTTGTGAGCCTTCAAACACAATGCACAGAGCTCCATTATTAAGCTTAGAACTTCCTAATATCTCACTAGATGAACTTTTCTGCAGCTTAGGGAGTTATTCTAGACAAGTGTTAATACACAGACCATTGTTCTGTTTGTCCTTTCTTTTCTGTATCGTACATAATTTTTCTGCTGACCAATCTCATGGCTGCTGCTCAGCTCCAATCACAGTTCTGCTGTCTGYGAGCCCTGCCTTCTGCAGCTTTCCCAAAYCCCTCTGACTTTATGGACTCACACACTTCAGGACTCACCTGCATGCCTGGGGGTGAGCTGCTGCAATAGTTCTAATTAATGGCCAGTCACAGCCCAGCTGGCTGAGACAGAGAGCCAGAGCCACAAACCTTTGTTATCATTCCTTGCTTTCTATTCTTAGCTAGCCTTCTGATGAAATCCTTTCTTCTATTCTTTTAGTATAGTTTTAATGTAATATATATCATAAAATAATAAATCAGCCTTCTGAAACATGGAGTCAGGTTCTCGTCTCCTCCCTCATCCTGGGACCCCTGTGAACATGGTCACACCCAGGGAGCTCCAGGGATGGGTGGCCCYTGTTCCATGGGCTCCCTGCCTCGGTACCAGCCAGGGTTTGCTAGGGCTGCCCAAAGGACCCCACCGTGTGGGCACAGGGGCTGCACTCTCCAGCAGCCAGAGGTTCTCCCTGGCAGGGAACTCAGATTATTAAACCTCAGCCAGTATTYGCTGTGCTCCCTTCCTTTCATCAACTCTCTTCTGCAATATTGTGTTTTCTGCTCTTTTGGGAAAGCAGTGCACTGTTTAATAAGAAGAAGAGGTTGCTGTGGTACACCCGAGACTTGATGATTGTCTCAGAGTTTTTTAATAATTCAGCTGCAAGACAGGCCCTGAGCACCCACAGCACCCAGAGAACGCCCTGGAGGGGAAAGGAGAGCTGCAAGGTTTTGCTGCTGGGGGCTGAGGCTCCTTCCAGGGCAGCTGGGAACAAACCCACCTGTCTGTCCTGGGGAAAGGGGGTGGTTCCTTCTGGGAACCAGCTCATTTACTGACCTAGGGCCACAGCAGAGGGAAGGCAGTGGGTAAAACCCAGCATAGAGCAGAGATGGAGGCTGACCCCAGGGATGCCTTGATGTGTGGAGTGTCTCCATCACGAGGTGTTTGAGGCTGGCCCTTCCAGAGCCAGCAGACCTGCTCTGAGAGTGTCGGGATCTCTCGCTGCTCTGAGTGACCCCAAGAAAAGTTCCAAAGTCTCTTTTCCCAGCCCGGCACTTGAAGAAGGAGTCAGAGCTCTTCATTCCTTGGTCTCAAGGTTGTTTGTTTTATCTTATCTATAAAAAATTTTCTCCTGTCCAGCCAAGGTCAGCTCAGCAGGACAGACAGAGGCACTCTGCCTGCCACCAGGGTGGTGTTATATCTTTATACTAAAAACTTCGTGTGCAATATTTACAGTTACTTTCCAATACCTATTACCTATGTTAGACAGTGAGCTTCTACTCTAAACCAATCCAAAAGTGCCACTATCACAGCAGAAGATGGAGGACAAGAAGAAGAAGGAGAAAGGCTGGACATGCCCAGATTCCTCCATCTTGCTCCCTGAACCCCCATTCCAAAAACTCCCCAAATCTATTTTTTCACCCTGTGATAACTTCACTAATAGTCTACTTAAACTGTTGTGGCTTGCTGATCTTCATACAAGGTTGGTAACTTGCTCCATGGGTCATAATCAAACCCACAGGGGCATTTTGGGCTCTGTGCCGGGGTCTCTGAGCCCCCTGGCAGGGTCTGGGCTGCTCAGGACAGCCAGAGGGGTGTCCTGGGTCCTGACATGAGAGCTGCCTTCCAGTGGAGTTTAGCTCAGGGGTGTGTGAGCTCTGCCAGCCCCAGGAGGAGAAGAAGCGTTGTGCTCTGCCCATGTCCTGGCCTGGCTGGTTCCTGGGCTGGCTGCACTGGAGCCAGCCCTGACCCAGAGTAGGAAAGGAGCAGGGTGAGGCCCCACTGACAGCCCCCACGACACTCCCATGAGCAGTGGCCCAGGGATGGCACAGGGATGGCACAAGGATATCTGACAATCACCTTTCTCATCTGCTGAGTTTGTGAGGTCCCCAGGATGAGGTGAGAGATGAGGAATTTGACTCCATGTTCTTGGAAGGTTGATTTATTATTTTATGATATTATATTATATTATATAAAAGAATGCTATACTAAACTATACTAAAGAATACAGAAAGGATGCAGACAGAAGGCTTAACAAGAATGAATAATAAAAACTTGTGACTCCTCAGAGTCTGACACAGCTGGCTGTGATTTGTCCTTAATTAAAAACAATTCACCTGTTGGATAAACAATCTCCAGACCACATTCCAGAGCAGCAAACACAGGAGAAGCTGAGGCTTTTCAGCTTCCCAAAAGAAAATCCTGGCAAAGGGATTTTTCAGAAAATGTGATGGTAACACTCACCAGCAAACCCTCTCCAGCAGCAGCCCCTGGATGCTGCTCCAGCAGGAAGAGAGGGTGACCCTGCACAGCTCATGGAGGGCTTTGGATCTTCCCCAGAGCTGCAGCAGAGCCCACTGTGCTGCTCCTGGCAGGAAAGCCTGGCCCCCAGCCTGTCACCATGGATTTTCTGAAAAGTCCTCTTCGCCCAGGATTTTTCTCCTGAGAAGCCTCAGAAAATAAATGTAAACAACAATTTACTGATTGCTTGGGAATGTGGTTTGGCTGTTGCTTACCAACARGTGCATCTTTGGTTGGTTCCATGTGAATTGTTTATAATTAATGATCAATCCCAGTCCAGCTGTGTCGGACTCTCTGAGTCAGTCACAGGTTTTTATTATTCATTCCTTTCTAGCCTTCTGATATATCCTTTCTCTTTCTTTAGTATAATTTTAGTATATCATTTTAATATCATATCATATATCAGCCTTCTGAGAACATGGAGTCAGATTCCCATCTCTCACCTCGTCCTGGGAACCCTCACAAGCAGCACACCCAGCCCTGGGTCCCTCTGCTGCTCCAGGAGAGGCTGTCTGGGATGGATTCTGGAGATCTGGAGGACTCTGGAGAAGGACAGCCAGCCTTTTCCTGGCTCGTGTAGTTCCACATTGGCACMTTCCCAGGGGATCAGAGCAGGCAGGCTGCAGGGCTGTGAGCACAGTGAGCACCCAGCAGGTTGTGCTGGGGACAGGGTCCTGGTTACCCCCCCMCACACAGAAAGCTCTCCACAGTGCCTTGGGGACACCAGCACGAGCTGGTAACCACGGGGATCAGCACTCTGCAGGCAGCACATGAGGAAAACGAGGGTGGATGGCTCAGGAATG
Organism: Sporophila hypoxantha; assembly: GCA_002167245.1. Lineage (NCBI taxonomy): Eukaryota > Metazoa > Chordata > Aves > Passeriformes > Thraupidae > Sporophila > Sporophila hypoxantha. The sequence goes on from NDFG01000008.1 coordinate 25,972, forward strand.
CAATGGAGTGGATGCATCCTGAAGAATTAGGGGAAAATGTTTGTTTTATCTTTTCTGACATGAGCAGCACAAGCACACACACACCCCCCAAAGACATTACTGTGCAGGAATTTGTTTCTCATCCTAGTTTTTTCACAGGCTTTGAGTTTCTTTCCATGTTCTCTTAAGTCCCTGGCAAAATTTCCCTGGAGTTCAGCAATAAATTAGAGCTTTTATGAATTACACACCTCTGACACCTCCTTGGAGAAATAAAGCATTAGTGGGAACCAGTGCTGGGCTGGAGCAGCCAAGAGCTTGGAGAATTCCTCCCTCCATCATCACTCCAGCTGCCAAAGGCACCCAGTGATCAATGCCGGGCTGTGGCTCACCCAATGGTGGGGTCACACTTTCTGCTGGGATATTTTTCATTTCACTATTTACAGTGATCAATGCYGGGCTGTGGCTCACCCAGCGGTGGGGTCACACTTTCTGCTGGGATATTTCACCCTTCAGCTCCTTGCACTCTCTAGCTGTGCAGGAAAAACAAGGCTACAGCAGCACCCAGAGATGGTTCTCTGTGCCACAGGGTCACAGCTTACAGGGCATTAAAATGTCACCACATTTTACATGGCTGTCAGTAAACATTGAGTTTGTACTTAGGACATGCAAAAAGAAGTCAGCCTCAAAGTGATGAACACACGTCAAAGTGATGAACACACCTGGCTGACAGGACCCATCCTGCCCATCCCCAGCTCCTGCTGTCCCTTCAGGCCAGCTCTCAGGGGGTTTGGGATTGCTGCTCACCAGTGCTGCTGCTCAGGGTCACAGCCAATGTCCCTGGAGCTGCTCAGGGTCACAGCCAATGTCCCTGGAGCTGCCAGGTGTGTCCCTGGGCTTCCCAGCTGGGGAATGTCCAAGTAACACCTAGCAGACAAGGGGGTAAGGTTTCATTGCCCTCGAGAAGCTGGAAACATCTTTAAACAAGAAACACGTCCCAGATGTTTCTTGGGCTCTCCTCCCTCACAGCTGCTGGCCATGAGAGCACAGGGGTCCATGAGAGCACAGGGGTCCATGAGAGCACAGGGGTCCATGAGCTGCTGGCCAGGAGAGCACAGGGGTCCCCCAGCCCTGGCCAGGAGAGCACAGGGGTCCATGAGCTCCTGGCCAGGAGAGCACAGGAGTCCCTGAGCTGCTGGCCAGGAGAGCACAGGGGTCCATGAGGGCACAGGGGTCCCCCAGCCCTGCCCAGGGCTCAGCACCATGCTCAGGCTGCACCCAGGGGCTGGGGAGCCCTGGCAGTACCCCAGGCCAGGTTCGACATTGGGTCTGGAGCACCTGGGGCAGTGGGAGGTGTGCCTGCCATGGCAGGGGTGACACTGGGTGGGATTTAAGGTCTCTTCCAACCCCACTCTATGAGTCCATGCACATTGTCCTTCACCAGGGCTGTGCTGCCACAGCATCCCCACAGCAGCTCCTGACTCACCTGGGCCAGGTTTGGGTCATTTCCTTGGGAACCTGGTTCTTATGTTTGGGTCATTTCCTCTGGTTCT
>NDFG01000008.1:32500-84000 GCA_002167245.1 Sporophila hypoxantha
AACTGAGGATTTATCCTTGCAGTCCTGCACACCCCTGTGTGCTCCAACACAGGTGATGAGATCTAGCAAATACCTGGGGGAGCAGGGAAAAGTCATGGAATGTTCACAGGGAAAAGTAATGGAATGTTCACAAATCAGTGATGGGAGCACAGATTCCAGGAGTGCTTTGGGATGGGACAGACCTTAAAGCTCACCTTGTCCCACCCCTGCCAGGGGCAGGGACAATTCCATGATCCAGGTTTCTCCCAGCCCTGTCCAACCTGGTCTCAGACACCYCAAGTCACTGTCCTGTGCCATTGGTCCTCCAATGCAATTGCTGGCATTTATTTAAAACTGTGCTACTGAAAGGAGAAAAATCAAGAATTGTTTATGCTGCAAATTATTCCACTATCATGATTTTTCCATCTTTATCCTGGAAAAGGGTCAGTGCAGTTTAAAAAAGTTAAAAAAAAATGAATAGAAGTTCATGGCACAGATATGGCAGGAAAGCAGTGTGAGGTGGAAAAGCTTCCCTCCCATTTCTGTACACTGAATCATCCCCACCCAAAGCATTCCCATCTCAGGAGCTGGGGAGCAGCAAGGTAGAAGTAAAACTGCAGATGATAGAGCTGGAACAGTTTCAAAGYGTAATCCCCTAATTAATCCAAAGAACAAGTATTTAGCACAAAAAAGCCTTTTAAAATCATGCCATCCTAGGACATATCCGTGCTTTTCCTTTGCCTTTAAATAGCTCCCTGGCTGGATTTCCATGCCAGTTCAGCTTAGCCTGCTTCCTTTTTCTTTYTTGCATTTTTTTTCCAACAATTCTTTCTTTCAATAGCTCCTTCACATATTTCATTAACATTGTGTCTTATTAAAATCCTTTTTCAGTGATTAGAATTTTAAATGTGTGTTTAAAGAGAAGCCAAAGAGATTAAATGAATGTTAACAGAATTTAAGACACTCCATTAGCAACTTTTGGCCTTATTTATAGAATTCACAGAGCAGTGTGTTTAATTATAGATGCTGATGGACTCCARGTTGTGGGCCCTAGGAGTGAATAAACATCATGTGTTCAGGTAAGGCTGGACAGTGCATCAACCTTCCTGTTTTCTGCAATAAGTCATTGATCAGTGCTGTCCAAGTCACCTGGATCCCTTTATCAGCCAGGTAATGGCCGTGTACGGAGGAGATAATCACAGAGTTTGGTCAGCCTCTCCCTGGATCTTTCACATCTGTTCTCTGCTTTCCTGAATTCGTGTTCTGCAGCACCTCAGGAGCCTCATCGAGGCGCGTTCCTGCTCTTGAAGAGACTCAAAATAGCAGAGGAATAAAAGCCCATCTCATGGCAGGAAGTGAGGTAATTCAACCCCAAATATATTTTCTCTTGGATCCCAGTACAGCTCTTTAACTCCTTGCAGACCTTTAACTCCTGACCCCGTGCTCCCTGGCCTTCAAGCCCCTCTTGCACCACGGCATGCTGAGCTGTCTGTCCCCATTTAAAGCTTAATCTGAATTTGTGAGTGATCTGGGGAGCAGTGCCACAACAGGAGGGGACAGTGCCCACCTGAGCCCCAGCCTGGTGACACCCCTGAGTGAGCTCCACCTCTGCCCCCAGAATGAGGGTTTGGAGCAGGGGCTCCCTTCATCCCCAGTTTATCTCACCCATTCCAGCCCGTGCTGCTGCTGCTGCCCCGTTGTAGGAGCGTCAGGGAGTAGGACGGTCGGGATGGACAGAGACGAGAGATCTCTGCAGCCAGGTCATGGAACTTGTGGTTTATTGCCAAGGGCCTGTGTGCAGGGCCCTGCTGGGAGCTGCCAGACACAGCTGGAGCAGGCCTGAGAGAGGGAGAGAGGGGGAGAGAGGAAGAGAGGGTGAGAGAGGACGAGGGTAAGAGAGCAAAAGCGTAATAGAGTAAAAGGGGTCAGAGAGCAAGGTTCCTGTTACAATGCAATAAATCTTCTTCTATGCTGAATATTCTAATTCTCACTAACCAATCTAGTACAAGATACAAATCCTATAGCATTTACATACAGCCTATAAGAATCATTACATTACCACACTGTGCTACATTTTAAACCCTAAAAACTCCTCTTTGGGCCCCTTCTGCCAAGCTGTAGGGTCAGCTCTGACCCTTGGGCCTGTCTGCAAGCAGAGGGTGTTGTTCCATCAAAAGGGGATCACCTTCAGCCAGCCACACCATTGTTTTCCAGTTGTTCAGTAACTGAGGGATCTCAAAGCTTGCTTTCATTTCAATCTCACTTATAGTTTCCATATTCTTAAAATCTTTTGCCAGGCAATCATATTTATAAGGCTTTCCTGTTTCATCTCCCCCAACACCCAGTCACAAATGGCTGGGCTGTTCCTGCATTAACCCTGGGCAGGAAGGATTTCAGCCTGTGCATTAACCCTGGGCAGGATGGATTTCAGCCTGTGCTCTGGCAGTTAAAGCTCAGCTCCCAGGTGTCAGCTGGGGAATGGAGCACTGTGAAGGTAATCACTGACGTGCTGGCTTTCAAGGCTTTTCCCCCTGGTTTTATATCTTTGTAATTCTGCTCTCCAAAATAAGTTTGCTCTGTGTGAGCCATGAATTTGGGGACTGCCTGTCATAGGTGGCTTAATGCCGGGTTTGCAGGCTCTCTATATTCTCCTGATCCTGATTAACAGGCTTGCTGCCRCTGTTGCCTGGAAGTTATCCACTATAACAATTTCACTGGAGAATGGGATTTCATCAAAATGCATTACAGGAGTGTGCCACTTTCAAAAACTTTAATCAGAAAAGGGATCTTGGAGCCAGGAAGGTGTTTTGTGTTGAAAAGAGACACTGTGTTGAATGCAGGTGTATTCTTGCTCCATAAGCTCTGTTCACAATCCCTGCCTGGCAGAGCTGCTGCTGGAGAAGTTTTGTTCCTCTCTGCTCCCAGCTCTGGGCACAGCCCCAGGGGCACCAGGCAGGGTCGGTTTTCCCTGTTGAAAGCAGTCCTGTGGCATTGTCACACTGCAAGGCCTGGCTAATTATTTAACAAGATCTTTAAAAAACAGAGAGGAAAAAAAAAACCCAGCCAGCAATCCAGTCTGCTGAGGTGAGTGCTGCACACTCGGTGCAAACCCAGGCAGCTCAGCACATCTGTGCCACTGTCCCCTCAGCCAAGGGCAGCCAGGGGCTGGCACTGCCCCACTGCAACTCATTTCTGTCCTGAAACACAGAAAATCCCCAAAGCCTCATCAGCCATGGGCTGGCAGCAGGGCCAGGGCAGTGCCTGTCCCCTGGGCACTGCTGAGTGYTGTGTCCAGGGCTGGCCTGGGGGCTGGAGAGTGTCCAGGGAAGGGAATGAGGCTGGGAAGGCAATGGAGAATCCCTGAGGAGCTGGGAAGGGGCTGGAGAATCCCTGAGGGAGCTGGGAAGGGAATGGAGAATCCCTGAGGAGCTGGGAAGGGGCTGGAGAATCCCTGAGGAGCTGGGAAGGGGCTGGAGAATGCCTGAGGAGCTGGGAAGGGGCTGCAGAATCCCTGAGGAGCTGGGAAGGGGCTCACCTGGAGCAAAGGAGGCTCAGGGGCCCTTGTGGCTCTGCACAGCTCCTGCCAGGAGGGCACAGCCGGGGGGGTCGGGCTCTGCTCCAGGGAACAGGGACAGGAGCAGAGGGAACGGCCTCAGGCTGGGCCAGGGCAGCTCAGGGTGGATTTTGGGGAAATTCCCTCCTGGAAATTTCCTCCAGGCTGTCCAGCCTGGCCCAGCTGCCAGGACAGGGGTGCAGTGCCCATTCCTGGAGGGATTTAGAAGCCCTGTGCGTGTGGCACTTGGGGACAGGGGTTAGCAGTGGCCTGGGCAGTGCTGGGGACCTGGGTGATTTGAGAGGCCTTCCCCAAGGCCTCCTAGATGGCTCTGTGGTTCTGTGGCTCTGTGATTGTGTCTGCAGCCCGTCCTGTGGCAGTCACAAAGCTGGTGGTCAGCCCTTGGCGGGAGCAGGGCTCTGCACCACGGTGTCAGGGGGCTCCTCCAGCAGCCTCTGTGCTCAGTCTGTGCCAGACCCAGCTCATCTCTGGGGCCAMTGGGGCTCAGGGCTCGTGGTTTGGGACCAGCACCAGCATGCCTCACTCTGGGCTCAGGCTGGGCACTGCCCCTGTGGTGCAGTGGGAGCTGTGCTGGCACACTGAACTGGCACCTGGAGCATCCAAGAAGGAAATATCCATAATATTGGACAATGTCCTTAAGGTCTGGTCAGCTCTGAAGTGGTCAGGCACTTGGACCAGATGAGTACTGGGGGTCCCTTCCAACTGAAATGCTCTATTATTCTATTCTATTCTATTCTATTCTATTCTATTCTATTCTATTCTATTCTATTCTATTCTATTCTATCTCTATTCTATTCTATTCTATTCCATTCCATTCCATTCCATTCCATTCCATTCCATTCCATTCCATTTTTAATAGTGTACTGAACTGTTGTTCTCATTCTCCACGATGCTTTTTGTTCCCTGAACATCTTCTATAAATTAAAAACCCCAAAAACCAGCACAGTGTGAGGAGTAGCTGAGGCCAGCAGAGCCCCTGGGGCGTCTGGCTCAGCTGTGCACCCCAGCCCGGGCTGGCTCTGCACTGAGCCCTGCCTGCCCAGGGTTGAGCTTTCCCCCAGGCTGCTGGGCTTGGCCCAAGCAGGCACTGCTGGAGCCACAGGAAAACCAGGAGAGATGGAGAGATGGGCTCCTGACTTGACCCTCTGCAGAATAGGAGAATTTACCAAAATCAGGGCAGTTGCAGGGAAATCTCTGACTAGAATCCAGATTTTAGTTTCAGCTACTGCTCTTCAGAAGGAGCTTTTCTGGGTCCTGTCCCTGTGTTTGGTCCCACAAATTCCATCCACTGATTTTTCYGCTTTCTGCTCTTGTCAGGCTCCTGATTAGTGATGACATCATTGGTTTTGCTGTTGAAGAACATTTTATAATAAAAACCAGTATCTCAGCCAGATAAAAATAATCCTTGGTTTAGTGCCCATGGATTTATTAATGTGGCTCCCTGTCTCGGCTATTGATGTTAAGCCTGATGTATTTTTGAAAATCTCTCACAAAGATCACTGAATACGAGTCCCTGTCTGTTACAGACACTCGGTGTGGGAGCATTTCAGAAGGAAAGGGGAAAGCACRAAAGGCACAGCAGGATTTGTTACCTGGGTACAGGTGCCTGGCACGTGAGGTCCCCTCAGTTCTGCCTTCGGGAGTCACTGTGAGCAGYGCTGCTCCCAGGCACTGGTGCAGAGCAGCCCTTTCCTGCCAGTCTCACCCATTTTCACATCAAATGCACCCAGAAATGGCTTTGATGGTGTTATCAGTGGATATATAGCTACAGCAGAGAGATGGAGCTGCCTGTGGGCTCATTTAGCACAAAAACTCAGTCTCTGGAAAAATTGTCTGGAGAGAAGGCAGGGCAGCGTGAGGCCAGTGGACATTGTGCTGCTCTTTAAACGGGGTTTTATTAAGCACATATTTAAAGGGAATTGCTGAGCTCAGTCACGGGCAGAGCAGCTCTCTGGGGCCGGCGGCAGCCCCCGAACACCTCCTTGGTGAGAGATCCTGCATGAGGAGCTGCTGTCACTGCCCGTGCCCCGCTGTCCCGCTGCTGCCCCAATCCTCTCTTTGTCATTAATTGCCGCTGCTAAAATGCTAAAATTGCTTCTGGCAGCACTTGTGCCTTTGGCTGCCCAGCCCCGGCTGTWGGGGAAGGTTTGGGGTCTGCCCTCGTGTCTGCCCCCCTTGGCCTGCCCAGGATCCCAGGGGATGTGTTGCAGTGAGGACAGGAACCCTGAAGTGCACATGGCACCCTAAAGGGGCACAGGCTGCACCCCATTGCTCAGACCAGCTTTGGTTGATGCTCCAAGTGAGGTGCTGCAGTGGGGACAAGGCCCCTAAAGGGGCACAGGCTGCACCACTCCAGACCAGCTCTGGTTGATGCTCAGGGAGGTGCTGCAGTGGGGACAGGCACCCTAAAGGGGCACAGGCTGTACCCCACTGCCAGACCAGCTCTGTTAATGCGCCACAGGGGGTGGGTGTTTGAGTGCAGCTGCACCTCAGTGCTCACAGTGTCAGCTCTGTCTGAAACAGCCATGTTCACAAGTGAAATCCCAAATTCCAGCCCTGCTGGTGCCACAGAGAAAATAAAGAGAGAGCTGGTGCCAGCTGTGGGAAGATCCTGGCTTTGGGAAGGTGGGAAGGACATCCCACACCGTTGGTCAGCATCCCTGGTGAGGTTTGGGGATGCTTACCCACACCTTGGTCAGTCATCCATGGATGAGGTTTGGGGGATGCTGTACCCACACCTTGGTCAGTATTCCATGGATGAGTTTGGGGATGCTGTACCCACACCTTGGTCAGTATTCCATGGATGAAGCTGGGGGGATGCTGTACCCACACCTTGGTCAGTATTCCATGGATGAAGCTGGGGGGATGCTGGACCCACACCTTGGTCAGCGATCCCATGGTGAGGTTTGGGGATGCTGTACCCACACCTTGGTCAGTATTCCATGGATGAGGTTTGGGGGGATGCTGTACCAGGCTGACATGCAGATGATGTCAACAATCGCCACTCCCCACTGCTGCCTTCCATCTTTGGAGCTTGTCACACAKGTTCCCTGGGGCTGTGGCACCTCCAGGGCATGGGAAGGATCTAGAAGGAGAAGTGGGCAGACAGCTGCAGTGCTGAGCAAACGTGGGGACACTTTATCCACCCGTGTGCAGGGGTACCCAGCCATTACTCACCTGCACACGGCTGTCACTGCTTGTGCCACCATGTCCCACGGCCCAGGGGACATCACAGGGTCCAGCTGTCACTGCTTGTGCCACCATGTCCCACAGCCCAGGGGACATCACGGGGGTCCAGATCCACTGCAGCCCTCAGGTGCTTTGGAGGCTTGAGGGCACCCTGTGGATGGGCCTTGGAAAAAGCCAAGGGTGTCAGTGAAGGTCTGGGGGACCGTGGGGACAGCCAGGGGATCTCCTCACTGAGGGGTTGTCACTGAGTGCTGGGGGACAGTGGGGACAGCCAGGGATCTCCTCACTGAGGGTTTTGGTGGGTCCAGCCAGGGGATCTCCTCACCAAGGGGGTGTCACTGAGTGCTGGGGGTCAGTGGGTGCAGCCAGGGGTCTCCTCACTGAGGGTTTTGGTGGGTCCAGCCAGGGGATCTCCTCACCAAGGGGGTGTCACTGAGTGCTGGGGGACAGTGGGGACAGCCAGGGATCTCCTCACCAAGGGGGTGTCAGTGGGGACAGCCAGGGGTCTCCTCACGAGGGCTGTCAGGCCAGTGCTGCCTTCAGAGCCGTTTGCATCATGCCATTGACGTCAGCTGGGAGATGGCTCATTGCCCTAATTGGGCCCGTTGCAGTCCATATCAGGAGAGGAGATACTAAATACGTTCATTTCCTTCCTTAAAAACACTAAAATAGGAAAAAGAGTACAAAATCTTGGTGCCTAATTAAGCAAGTAAGTTTCTGCTAAGGTGTTTTCTGAGATTTTGGCCAAGGTTAACTCCATAAAAACTGCTAACAGCACATTCCATATTTGCCTCTGTAGGTTCATTTTTGTATTAATACCTCCATTCATAAGTAGTGCAAATATAGTCTTCTGTCTGTTTACAAAAAGAGAAAAAATATTTTGTTCCAACATAATGTCATTAAAAATTAATATCTTAAGCCAAGCTTATCGCTAGAGGGGCTTTATTTTTGCTGGATTATTCTCTCCTGTTTCATAAAATTAAAGGGCAGCAAAGATATCAAGTACTTGCTAATACCATCAAAAAATTGACCGCTTTAATTGACATTTCTAAATAAGATTAATTTAACACTTGAGAGAGATGAAAGATTGGTAGGTCAGGAAAGTAAAGGCTGGGGTTCGTGAACATAACAAAATGTGGGCTCCAAATGCCCGGCTGATCTCTTCCAGCATGGCTTGAGCAGGCTCCTGGGACGATAATTCAGCCTTGGTCTCACTTTGCCCTGCTGCTGCGTGAGGTGGGGAATGATGGATTTTGAGCTGTGGATGCTGGGGACAAAGCAGCAGTGCAATGCTCCTGGGAGGGATCCGAACAGGTGAAGTGGGGAATGGCACTCATGACAGATTTTGCCCCCCTCCCAGGAGGGATCTGCGCAGGTGAAGTAGGGAATTGCACTCAAGATGGATTTTTTGGAGCTGTGGATGCTGGTTACAAAGGAGCAGAGCAGTGTCAGAGGTGCTGAGGCCACTGTGCTTCTGGGAGGGATCCGAGCAGGTGAGGTGGGGAATGGCACTCATGATGGACTTTGCTGAGCTGTGGATGCTGAGGATGAAGGAGCAGTACAATGCTCCTGGGAGGGATCTGAGCACGTGAAGTGGGGAATGGCACTCATGGTGAATTTTGCTCCCCTCCTGGGAGGGATCCAAGCAGGTGAAGTGGGGAATGGCTTTGTGATGGTTTTTTTGGAGCTGTGGATGCTGGGGACGAAGGAGCAGTGCAGTGTCAGAAGTGCCGAGGCCGCCGCGCTCCTGGGAGGGATCCGAGCAGGTGAAGTGGGGAATGGCATCATGATGGCTGTGGATGCTGAGGATGAAGGAGCAGTACAATGCTACTGGGAGGGATCTGAGCAGGTGAAGTGGGGAATGGCATCATGATGGATTTTGAGCTGTGGATGCTGGGGATGAAGGAGCAGCACAGTCAGAAGTGCTGAGGCCACCACGCTCCCAGGAGGGATCCAAGCAGTGGAGGTGAGAACCCACTGCCCAAAGTGAGATCTGTCATCTCTGCCCTGCACAGAGGGCCCTCTCCTGAGCTAATGCTTGCCATTTAAATACGCCACCAAGGATTAATATCCTGCTGTTTTAGGCAAGGACTGCTTACTATGAATGATGGCATTACTGTATATTTGAGTGTGTCTGAAATAGCGCACTCAGATCGCCCTCAGAATTTAAAAGACATGACAGTGGTAGGAAACRCAGGGATTTTTCTTGTTCCTCCTTCTTTCTCTTTCAGAGGAAGAATCATAGCTGAAATGCTGAACAACCCAGAGTATTCCTTAAAGTTCATTGCAGATGGAATAAATGGCCCATTCCTTAGAGGCCATCCAGCTGTATGATGTCATCATCAGCTTCATTATGTTTTCTCCTCAGGTGCAGAAGGATATTCTGGCTGATCAGTATTTTCCAGACATTGCTCAGACCAAGTTTTCTTTGAAGTCTGTTATGAAGAGCAAAACCACTTGCCTTAAATCCAGGATCGGGGGGTTTTGCCGTGGGGAGAGCAGCGAGGTCGGCAGAGCTTGGGGTGAGGTCACCAGAGGAGGACCCCCCTCTGCCACAGGTGTGCCAGCACCTCGAATCCTAGGGGCCACCCTGGACTCCCCAGGACAGAAAAGACACAGAGGACTGGAGGGTGTCCAGGGCAGGGAATGGAGATGAGAAGGGGCTGGAGAATTCCTGAGGGAGCTGGAAAGGGGCTCAGCCTGGAGAACAGGAGGCTCAGGGGGACCTGGTGGCTCTGCCCAGCTCCATGGCAGAAGGCTGGAGGCAGGGGGTTTGGGAGCTTTTCTCAGCAAAGATGTAACAGAACAAGAGGAAACAGCCTCAAATTGCACCAGAGGAGCTTTAGCTTGGATATTGGGAACCATTACTTCCTGGAAAGGACTGACAGGCCCTGGCACAGCTCCAGGGCAGTGTGGAGTTCCCATTCATGGGGGGATGTAAAAGCTGTGTAGATGTGACTCTTGGGGACAGGGGATAGTGGTGGGCTTGGCAGGGCTGGGGGAATGGCTGGGCTGGATGGGCTCAGAGGGATTGTCCAGCCTGAACAGTTCAGTGGTTCAGTGAGTTATGAAGGGAGAGAGCAGCTCCCCATCCAGCTGTACCTGCGAGAGATCGTCCTCTTCTTCTGGAGAGGGAAGGTCTGTGTTGCCAGCCCAGCCCACAGCCCTGGGAGTAGAGCAGGGCTGAAATCCCCAGGAGTCACCAGTGTGGGATTGCCAGTGGTGCCAGTGTGGGATTGCCAGTGGTGCCAGTGAGTGATTGCCAATGGTTGCCAGTGAGTGCCAATGGTGCCAGTGAGCGATTGCCAATGGTGCCCAGTGAGTGATTGCCAGTGGTGCCAGTGAGTGATTGCGAGTGGTCCCAGTGATTGCCAATGGTGCCAGTGTGTGATTGCCAATGGTGCCCAGTGAGTGATTGCCAATGGTGCCAGTGAGTGATTGCCAGTGGTCCCAGTGTGGGATTTTCCCAGTGTGGGATTGCCCCAGTGTGTGATTTCCAGTGGTGCCAGTGTGTGACTGCCAATGGTGCCAGTGAATGCCAATGGTTCCCAGTGTATGATTGCCATCGGTGCCAATGAGTGCTTGGGAATGGTGCCCAGGGAGTGCCATGCTGCAAGGCCTGGCCAGGCCGTGAGGGATCACCCAGCTCCAAGGAATCACCAGAGTCCAAGGGATCACCCGGCTGCAAAGGGATCACCCAGCTCCCAGGGCTCACCCAGCTCCCAGGGATCACCAGGCTCCCAGGGCTCACCTGCCTCCAAGGGCTCACCAAGCTCCCAGGGCTCACCTGGCTCCCAGGGATCACCCAGCTCCCAGGTCTCACCAAGCTCCCAGGGCTCACCTGCCTCCAAGGGCTCACCCAGCTCCCAGGTCTCACCCAGCTGCAAAGGGATCACCCAGCTCCCAGGTCTCACCCAGCTCCCAGGGCTCATCTTCCTCCAAGGGCTCACCAAGCTCCCAGGGCTCACCAGGCTCCCAGGGATCACCAAGCTCCCAGGGCTCACCAGGCTCCCAGGGCTCACCAAGCTCCCAGGGCTCACCAAGCTCCCAGGGCTCACCAGGCTCCCAGGGATCACCAGGCTCCCAGGGATCACCAGGCTCCCAGGGATTCCCCTGTGTCCAGGGCTCACCCAGCTCCCAGGGCTCACCTGGCTCCCAGGGACCAGAGGTCCCCAGCCCCTGCCAGGCTCGGTGGAAGGAAGGCAGCATTTACCCGATGATGCACTGGAGTGCACAATGCAACGGGTGATCTTTGAAGTGCTCAATGAAGTACTCCAAAATGCTGTGAAACAACTGTTCTTAAGCGGCTTCTGGGGCCAGGCTTTGAAGAGATGGGTTTCATTTATTTGTGTGGTGTTCCAGGTCAGCGGGCCTTTGTTCCGCTCCTGTGAGCCCTGGCTGGAACGAGTGCCATTGCTCACCCTGCTGTGATTGTTCCCAGCTTTAGTTAAGAAGCTGCTCTCTGCAGATCATCTAATGAGGAGGATTTCCTCACGCAGGAAAGCTTCCATCTTGCTCTGTTAAGTGTCAGGGTGGATGTTTCCTCGGCTGAGCAGGAGCTGTATTTAACTGCTGTGTTTATTTCTCAGCAGTGAAGTTTCCCTGCTCAGGTTCAGGCTGAGGTGACAGCTGTAGCATCTCCCTTGGAAACATTTTAAAGAAAGCTGAGAAATACTTGCTCAGACCCTGTGCAAAGTGCCTCTCACCAGAGACACATCCATCTCACCCAAAATCCTGTTTGGCTCCTTTTGGGCTGGTTTTGGTGAGTGATTCACTAAAGCCAATGTCATTCCCCCKACAGATCGTCTGAGGTTCTCACACAGACTGTCAGGACTGGAAAGCCAAGCTCTGGCATGGGAATTGAGGAAGAAATAAGGCTGAAGGTACTGGGAAGGTTTAAAGAGATATATTAATTTCTTCCTGCCCTTTAGAAGGGATGAAACCTGGAAGGAAAGGAGGAAAATGGGARCCCCAGTAGCMAGGGGACTCATCCAAGGCAGGGCTGGGCCGTCCCTGCTGGTCCTYCTGTTAGGATGGGTTTGTGTGGGGAAGGAGCAGAGCCCAGATGCTACATTGAGGTTGGTTCCTATGATCTTTATTTATTATTAGTTTTTTCCCCTTTCTATAAAGTGAATTTTTTTTTCCTTGGAAACTAAAAGGCAAATCACAGCAACAGGAAATGCAGGCTTTCTTTGATCTTTGTTTTATACCCAAGTAAAAACTACTTAAAAGCAGTTTATTTAGTATTTTTCTTGTTTTCCAGCATGTTTTTACAGTCCAAAATGCAAATTTAACCCTCAGTAACAAGTTCAGATGAAGAGATTCTCCAGCATCAGCTCCAGTTCTCTGCTATAAAGGCTCCAAGGAAAACACTGTTATTTTTATGCAAAGCTGCTGCAGATATGTCTCTGTGTTCGGTTTCACTGGTTCTCACACAATGAAGGAAAAAGAGGGGTTTTTAATCCTACTTAGGGCCATCCACCCTCCAGGAATCATGGAGGTTTTTTGCACCCAAATATTGACTGTGGAGCTGTTGATGCAGGAGATATAGAACCACAGAACCATGGAAGCGTTKATGCTGGAAAAGCCCTCAAAAATGAGCAAGTCCAATGATCAACCAGCACCACCACCCTGTCCACCACTAAACCATGGCCTCAAGTGTCACCTCCATGCAGTTTATGAATTCCACCCCTGCCCTGGCAGCACATGCCAGGGCTACACCACCCTTGCCATGAAGAAATTTTCCCTGTTATCAAACCCAAACCTCCCCTGGCCCAGCCTGAGGCCGTTCCCTCTGCTCCTGTCCTGTTCCCCCGGCTGTGCCCTCCTGGCAGGAGCTGTGCAGAGCCACAAGTTTGCTCCAGGTGGAGCCCCCTCCCCAGCTCATCAGGGAAATCTCCAGGCCCCTTCCCAGCTCCTCAGGGCAGCCCCTTCCCAGCTCCTCAGGGATTCTCCAGCCCCTTCCCAGCTCCCTCAGGGATTCTCCAGCCCCTTCCCAGCTCCCTCAGGGATTCTCCAGCCCCTTCCCAGCTCCCTCAGGGATTCTGCAGCCCCTTCCCAGCTCCCTCAGGGATTCTCCAGCCCCTTCCCAGCCCCTCCAGCTCCATCAGACATGTGCCCCCATCCCCATCATTATGGGGAGGCCGTGGAACAGAATTGCCAGAGCAGCTGGGGCTGCCCCTGGATCCCTGGCAGTGCCCAAGGCCAGGCTGGACACTGGGGCTGGGACACCCTGGGACAGTGGGAGATGTCCCTGCCATGGCAGGGGGACAAAGATGACCTCCAGGGTTCCTTCCAATCCAAACCATCTGTGGCTCTATGATTCTATGGTGCTACCACAAGTGTGTGCCCATGGTGGCACTGTCTAAAACGGGGCTTGAATTTTCTTTAATCATTCTGAAATATGTGGTAAAAGTAGTGCCAACAGCTCATTTTCCTCCTTTGTGTGGCTGTTTTTCTGCAGATTTTTGAGCAGAAGGGGGAATCTGGCCATGGTTACAGGTGTGACCTGACTGCTCCTTTCCAAATTGCAGTGGTTTATGCTGGATGTGATATTTCTTCCTATCTTCAAGAAGAAGTGTGCTCAGTAAATGATGCAATTCAATTTCCACCCTTGTGCTTTGCCTGTGAGTAGTGTTAGCAAACACCACAGAGATAAGGGCCATTTCAGAAGTGAGGGCTGTTATTTCAACCCCCTCTTTCATTTTTATGTCAAATTTTGTCAGAGGGATGGAATTCCTGCTCAGTGTTGGACCACCATGGTTTGGAATAGCATCAAATGTTCATCACTTCTGGCATCTGCTCCTGTATCCTTGTGAGGGTTTATGTTTGGGGTTTGGGCTTTTTTTCAGTTGTTTCCCCTTAATTTTTACAATGTCTAGCCCTCTTAWTTTTTTTTCCCTAAATTAGATTCTAGAGACACCCAGGGTCAGTAGGTGCCTGCTGTTGTGCACAGCTCTCCTAAACTGCACAGGAGGGGCTGAGCTGCACTAAAAGATGCAACCATCAGTAAATGGTTGTGGGGCTCTGCTTTTACTCTTTTTATCTAGGACTGCAGCCAGCCTGGAGGTGTTTTAAGCTCATTTTGAGGGTCAACCCCATCACCTTTCACTTATATACTTGGGTTTATATTTTATATTCTATATAGAAAACTTTCTCTGCTACATTTCTACATCCAGATCTTTCCAACTAGGAAAAATGAAAACCCAGGGCTGAAACATGTTATGTACAGTTTTTATTTTCAATATCACTTCTCCTTATGCTTTTCACTCTTAGGCTGTTTACTTGATTATTTTAAATTTTAAGTAAATCTTCTGGTGGAGAATAGAGGTTTTTGTGTTAAGCACAAGATGCCAGCTTCCTGCAGAGGTCTCTCTAGGGGGACTGAAATCATATTACAGTGAGATAACATGTGTTTGGGAGTGTGAAAAATGAATACATTTGATTTATCAAACTTTCACAGCTTTGGAGAGCTCAGAATAAAGTGGCAGTGATCATTCCTGGCTCCCAGGGCAGCTCAGTCCCCTCCTGTGGCTTCCCCTGGGGCACTGAGAGATTGAGCGTCTCTCCCAGATCCTGTCTGTTCTGGTATGGGGCCCTCGAGCCTTGCAGCAAGCTGGGAACAGGGGAAGGAACCAGGAATACATTGGATATTCTGGGAGCTTGCAGTTCACATTTTGGTGCTAGAGAAACCCAGAAAGGTTTGGGTTGGAAGGGACCCTAAAGCCTCACACTGCCAGGGATCCAGGGGCAGCCACAGCTGCTCTGGCAGTTCCAGCCCAGCCAGGAATTCCCAATTCCCAATCTCCCATCCATCCCTGCCCTCTGGCACTGGGAGCCATTCCCTGGCTCCTGTCGCCTCTGTCCCAGTCCCTTCCAGCTCATTCGCTGGAGCCCTTCAGGCCCTCCAATGGCTCTAGCTTGCCTGGAGCCTTCTCCTCTCCAGCAGAATCATTCCCAGCTCTCCAGCCTCAGGCTCCAGAAGAAACCATTCACGGGAATTTGGGAATATGTCTTTAAGAAATACAAGACACAGAAGGTTAGGTGGAACAGCAGAAACAGCATACAAGGAAATGAAACCACCAAAGAACTGAAATTTCCTGGACAGAGGAAGAAGGAAGGAAAGACAGGAAGGAAAGGAAGAGAGGAAGGGAAGGAAGGAAGAAGGAAGGAAGGAAGGAAGGAAGGAAGAAGGAAGGAAGGAAGGCAAGGAAGGAAGGAAGGAAGGAAGAAGAAGAAGAAGGAAGAAGAAGGAAGAAGGAAGAAGGAAGAAGGAAGGAAGAAAGGAAGGAAGAAGAAGAACGGAAGAAGAAGGAAGGGGAAGGAAGGAAGGACGGGAAGGAAGGAAGGAAGGAAGAAGGAAAGGAAGGAAAGGAAGGAAGGAAGGAAGAAGGAAGGAAGAGAAGGAGGAGGAAGGAAGGAAGTAAGAAGAAAGGAAGGAGGAAGAAGGAAGGAAGGAAGAAGGAAGGAAGGAGAAGGAAGAAGGAAGAAGAGAAGGAAGAGGAAGGAAGGAAGGAAGGAAGGGAAGGAAGGAAGAGGGAAGGAAGGAGGAAGGAAGGAGGAAGGAAGGAAGGAAAGGAGGAAGGAAGGAAGGGAAGGAAGGAAGGAAGGAAGGAAGGAAGGAAGGAAGGAAGGAAGAAGGAAGAAGGAAGGAGGAGAAGGAAGGAAGGAAGGAAGAAGGAGAAGGAAGGAAAGGAAGGAAGGAAGAAGAAGGGAAGGAAGGAAGAGAAGAAGGAAGGAAGGAAGGAAGGAAGAGAAGAGAAGGAAGAGAAGGAAGGAAGGAAGAAGAAGAAGGAAGGAAGAAAGGAAGGAAGGAAGGTAAGGAAGGAGGAGGAAACAAACCAGGCAGCCCTTGGTAACATCTTGGTTAATCACAGTAAGAGGAGCTTCCTGAAGTGAGAGAAGATTCATCCCATTAATAGCATATTAAACAATTCGTCAGAAATAGCGATAAAGACATAAATACATAAATATCTTGTTATTTGCCTGTAATTTTCCAGCAGGCTGTCTAGAGTGAATGAATCATGGCTTATTTTTCATGAAATCAGTGATGTAAATGCAGGTATGGAATTATGGCAAGGTGACTGTGGTCTTTCATATCTGTATTCCAGGCATTCTTCCTGCAGTTTTTACAGCTGTGATAAAGGCAGGAGGTATTTTCTGATGGTCTATGATCCAAGCTCTCCTTGAATTTCAGAACCATTTTACCACTGCTTGCCTCACACGAATTTCCTTTGCTAACCTCTAACTTCTGTTTAAAATCCAGCAGAAATGTTGTGACACCTGCAGTAAGTGCAAAGGGCAGCTTTCTGCTGCCTGGCTCAGGATGTGCCACACTTGGTCACTGCCACTTTTTGGTGGTCTGGGAGGGTCAAACATAAGGCCTTGACTCTTTTCTTCAACATTCTGGCAGTGTATCACCCTCTGCCATGCCCAGGGGTCAGGAATGGGCATCCCTCTGCCCAGGGTGGCACCTCCTCACCACCAGGAGCTGCCCCAGCTGCAGCCAGCATCCTCAGTGGGGAAGGGAGCATAGTTTTCCCTGACACTCATTTGTCTTGTCTTAAATTTCCTTCTCATCCAACACAGGCTTCCAGGTTATCCAGGAGCCCATTGCTCTGTCAGGCTCCAGTTTCCACCTAAGGAAAACATCCTAGTCTTCACACTGGTCTTTTCTGTGGGTGTGAGTCTGAAAGCCCTAGAACTGCCTGGAGCCTGGGAGCAGCAGCTCAGGAGGCCAGTGGCTGTTTGTGTGTCCAAGTGCTTCTTGGTTTTATATGGACAAGCAGTAAAAAATCTGGTTTTCCCTGGCATTGTCTYACTGGCATCTGCCAGCTGTCCATCCTGTCCCATCACCCAGGGCTTCAGGAGGAGGTCGAACATCCCACCCACCTGCCACTGACCCCAGCCAGTGTCACTTCTGGCACTGGTGTGAACTGGRGCCCTTGGGTCCCTGTCCC
This sequence comes from Sporophila hypoxantha, assembly GCA_002167245.1. Taxonomy (NCBI): domain Eukaryota; kingdom Metazoa; phylum Chordata; class Aves; order Passeriformes; family Thraupidae; genus Sporophila; species Sporophila hypoxantha. The sequence goes on from NDFG01000008.1 coordinate 49,202, forward strand.
CTCACAGCCTTTCCCCTGCCCTGTCACCCACCCATCCAGGGCCAGTCGCCAGCGTGACCTCAAGGATGGTGTGGAAGATCACATTAAAAACCTCACTAAAAAAAGGATTTATGCACAAACCTCATCCAGATAAGAGGGCACCTTTAATTTAGGAACCTGGATGCCAGCACCTGCTGAAGATGGAGGGGTGGTGTTGTCACTGGCAAATGGGAAAAACAAGGGACAGACACCTAGCTTTTAATACTGGATGTGTTAACCAGAGCTCATGGCTGAGATTTGTGTCTTCTYTGCTGCCTTAGTTATTGTTTGAATTCTGTATTGACCTGGTTTTGGAATCACTTTATTCYGCCCAGCCCCTTGGCAGCCCATTGCAGGTTCTGGGAATGACCCCCTCTCTCTGGGCTTACAGGAAGAGTTTCTGCCCTTCTGTGAACCCTCTTGCTAAAGGAATGATTAGGAAAATATAACTATTCCCTTATGAGGCACTAAATCTGCTTCTCCCTTGAGAGTGCCCTGTCCTTGACTCGTGCACCCAGTCAGCTGCAGCCTCAGATGCTGTGGCAGGGGGCAGGGGGCTGTGAAGCCCCATAGCTGGGACTGAGAGCTAATGCTCATCATTGTGCTGTGCTATTAATTCACTAGAACTCAGAACTAAGTGGTAATCATTAGCAGTGTCTGTTTATTATGGCCATTTTATTTTCCACGTCCCTTAAACATTAATCGTTCCTAATAGGACGAGGTTGGTTGAACAGATGTGAAATAAGTGGCAGAGGYCAGTGTTCAGCAAATGTCTTTGCATTGTTTTCCTTCTTTTTTATATCCTCCCTATGCAAACACACCATTTAAGGTTATCCTGTGTGTTTAATGGACTCTTGTGCCTACATGTCACAAGCAGTTACCAAGGACCTTAAAATAAATCAGCCGTGTTCTGTGTGCCCAGCGCTTCTCCCCTGCACAGCAGAATCCAGAATCCAGCAGCAGAGCAGGGATCCTGCAGGGGCCTCTGGGGACAGGAGCTGCACCCCCTGCAGCTGCCACAGAGGGCAGGGAAGGGCAAAGCCTGCCTGCAATGACTTTGTGGGATGGAAACTCTATATGGACCTGTATTGATGGTGTGTTTGGCAGTGACATTCAGCTGCTCGGGTCACAGCTACTGCTGAGGATTACAGAACAGCAAATGATTTAATTCCTCTAATGCTCTTGTACTTCCTCAGCAGGAAAAAAAAACAGGTAAGGAGCCATTTGGGTGCCAAGTCACCATCCATGATAGCCTCAAGGGTTTACAGATGTTTGGTCCAGAAAAACCGAAAGCAGCCCCTGCCACCTCCCTGCCCAGCTCTGAGCCCCTGCCCGGGTCTGTGGAGCACACATCCCTCACAACAGGCTAAGAACAGTCCGAAGAGGCACCACAGTCCCTCACAGACAGAGCACCACAGTCCCTCACAGGCAGGCTCAGAGCACCACAGTCCTCACAACAGGAGAGCACCACAGTCCTCACAGGCAGGCTCAGAGCACCACAGTCCCTCACAGGCAGGCTCAGAGCACCACAGTCCTCACAGCAGGCTTCAGAGCACCACAGTCCCTCACAGACAGAGCACCACAGTCCCTCACAGGCAGGCTCAGGGGCCTCAGCTCTTCTTCCATGATGAGCTATTTCCTTAATATCATGTTCACTTTTGTCCTCCCATTACCTGAAAGGTTCTCCAGCCCTTGGGTCATTAGTTGTGGTTGTGATCATTATTGGGGCCTAAATTCCTCATKTCTGTAAATCCTCATATCTGCTTCTCTTAATTGCTATCCTATGTTGGGATTTTATTTGTTTGTTTATTTACTTTGTTTTCCCAGGCTAATAAAACCTTTGCCATCATTCATCTTCTGGGAAGGTAGGGAACAAAATGCTGAAGCAGRTTCTGGAAGTGCCCACTGCAATAATTTGCAGATGGTCGAGTTCTGGACCATTTGTGCTATTAAATACAAGTGCCTGGGTCTTTCTGTCCTCTTGACTGATGCATGGGAAGAATCCTCCTTTGCTCCTGGAGCAGGAATTGTTTTGACAATACCCCATGGAATTATCCTATTCAGTACATGTAAACACAGTCCAGCCCCACAAGTGTGGCCTCAAAGATTCCAAGTCTCTTCCACAGCCAATTTCAGACTCTGGAGAGTGAGAAAATCACCACACAGGCCAAAGATTACTTGGCAATTATTCCCAATTCTATTTCTGCCTGCCTAGAAAATCAGGGAACAGGATTTACTTGGGAACAATTGCTGCAACAAAGTCAGTCAAAGTTTCACCTTGCTTGTTTGAGCTGGGAGCTGCAGGAGTGGTAATCCAAAATGCTTGACCTTGATGAGCATTATCTGTGTAGAGCCTTACACCAGGGCAATTGCAGCACCTCAAACCCCTCAGCGTGCTCCTTTTGCTGTGATCCCATCACATCTGCTCCTCCAGCTTCACACTGAGAATCAGCTTTGCTTTTCACCCTGTGGCCAGGGGGGCAGATGTGGCTCCCAGCAAAGGGGGCTTGGGGTGCTCTCRCAGCAGGTTCCCCTCTGTGCCACACAGGATGTGCCTCTCCCCCTCCCCACTCCTGTGGGCAGGGATCTCTGGGACTGATGGGCTGGCTTGCACTGAAGCACCCCAGAAATGTTTCCCACAAACAGGAAAGCTCCAGTCTGAGGTAGCCATGCCCTCAGGGGGGRAAATGTGAGAGCCCTGCAAGAAGGGAAGAGTTTTCTTCAACCCAAGAGCAAAATTAGAGGCCGTAACACTGAGAAAAAGGAAAACAAGATGAAAAGCGACACTGCTGTACTGCAAGGTGTTGTCAGTGATTCCAAGATGTCACAATATTATTTCTTTAAAGAAATAATGGCAGGGCAGTGCTGGGCATTCCTGCACCTGCAGCAGCTCTGCYAGCCCAGCAGGACCACAGAGCCACAGAATGGGCCACTGGGGAGGCACCACCGTGGGTCAGCTGGTCCAGCCCCCCTGCCCAGGCAGGGTCACCCCAGAGCCCCGGGCACAGCTGTCTTGGTTTGGAAAGCCAGGTGTCTGCTAAGGAAGGCAGGAGCCTCCCCTGAAATGGAGAATGTRAMCCCCCCGCCTCCCAATTTCTATAAATTTTAAATTAAGGGGCTCTCAGGCAAAAATATGGGAGCAGGAAATAACAGTTCTTTAATAGGGAGGAAACTAAAAGGATAAAATAAACAGTGCAGTAAACCAAAACACTGCCAGAGTCAGAACCCAGCCTGACACCCTGTGGGTCAGGGTGCTGGCAGCAGTCCCATTGGAATTGTGGCTCAGCCCTCCTGCAGTGTCAGGGGTGGCTCTGCTGGAGCAGGGATCCTGGAGAAGGGTGCTGCCTCTTCCTCTGAAGATCCAGGGGAAGAGGCAGCTGCTGTTCCTCTGGAAAATCCATTGGAGAAGCCGTGCTGGTGTTCCAGAATCTCCAGATTATATCCGGGTAGGAATGCTTGGCTCCTCCCTCTGGGCTCACATCTCCCAATGGGATGCTGTAGTTCTTATCAGCCATGCAGGGACATTCAATGGCTTCTTATCAGCAAATGTCTCCTCCTGAGGGAGGAGTGGGTGTGGAAGAGATAAGGAAAACTGCTCACTTGACAAAAGACAACTGCTATAGAGATGGTGATAGAACACATCTTGCCTGGCAATCTGGGACAACAGGGCTGTGTCCAGGCAGAATCCTCTGTCAGCAGGGAGCCATGCTCATGGGTGTTCCCTGGCATCCTCCCTGTCTCACCCTGGGGGCTGTGGCTGAGCAAAGGGATGGCAAGGAAATGTCCCTGTCCTCTCCTGGCGTGTGCCTCCCCCTGGCAATGCAGGGTCCAGGACTCCTCAGGCCTCCCCTGCTGCCTGAACATGGAGAGGTCCAAGAGCAGCAGGCACAGGTCCAAGAGCAGCTCCAGTGCCTCCCATCCCCMTGCCCACATCAGCCCCTGTCCCTGCTCTGAGCAGCTCTGGGCTGGGTGTCCTCACCAGCTCTGGGCTGGGCAGGGAGTTTTGCTGCCCCAGACACATCTGCAGATCCTCTGCGCTGGATTCCCAACAGAGCAGTGGTTATCCTACCACCAATGTAACCAAATTACCCTTCCCTCTGCTTCCTTCAGGATTCCAGCAGAGAGGAGACCCTTGAGAGAGTCCTTGACCTTCATGGGTCTCTCATGAACCATTAACCTGGAAGATGGATGGGGAGAGATCCTGCAGCCTGGCAGAGCAGCTCCTCCATTTCATTTCTGTGTGTGTAACTCAGCTGCTGCCTGCTCTGTGCCTGCCTCTGTAGCATCCCTGCACATGGCAGCAGCACAGCAAAGGTCGGCATTCCCATATATCTGCTCAGTTTTACAGTCCCTGCCCTTTCTCCTCACACATTTACATAATGGCACTATAATGGAGATGCACAATTCTGCCTTCTCGCTCCAGAACCTGCAAGTGAGTTTGTCACAGTGGCTGCTTCTTTAAAGAAATAATGTTGTAACCTCTGGGAATCACTGACAACACCTTGTAGTACAGCGGTGTCRCTTTTCATCTTGTTTTCCTTTTTTTCAATGTTACGACCTCTAATTTTGCTCTTAGGCTGAAGAAAACCCTTCCCTTCTTGCAGGGCTCTCACATTTCCCCCCCTGAGGGCATGGCTACCTCAGACTGGAGCTTTCCTGTTTGTGGGAAACATTTCTGGGGTGCTTCAGTGCAAGCCAGCCCATCAGTCCCAGAGATCCCCTCCCTGTGTGGGGCTCTGGAGGGGGAGTGCAGCCCCAGAGGAGCATTTGGGTGGTTCCCTTTTTGCAGGTCTGCTGAAACTCCTGCATCTTCAGGCAGCATTGGTGGTTACAAACCCAGAGCCCCAGTTTGGAAGGGCTGGTGGGGTTTGGTCCATCCCCCAGATCCCAGCTGGCTCTGCCTTGTGCCACTGCCGTGGGCAGGGGCTGGCATGTGGCCACTCTGGGGCATGCAGAGGGTCACAGCAGGGCAAACYAGCCATGGCTTGGTTTGGGAGGGACCTTAAATCTCATTTCAGTCCATCCCTGCCATGGCAGGGACACCGTCCACTGTCCCAGGGTGCTCCAAGCCCCAGTGTCCAACCTGGCCTTGGGCACTGCCATGGATCCAGGGGCAGCCACCACASCTGTACCCCCATGAAACGTTCAGGTAAGGGGCAGTGTGAGCACCCTGAGTGTGAAATTGCTGCATTTGTGGGAGGGGAGCTGAGCATAAATAAMAGGCTGTTTAGCATTTCCCTTTGTGTGACTAAACATGGAGTGCTGCCTGGATGTGAGATCATTTGGGATGGACAGAAAAGAGAGAGAAGGAGAAAACAAGAAAAATGAGATAAGGAGCACAGAGACAGGGAYAGAAATGTGGATCATTCCAGCAGCAGGATTAATAATGAATTCCCTGCTCCTGATGTGAAAATGGAATAGAGCTGCTGCTGACAGTAATACATCTTGAAAAGAAAAACCCCATGATTTCCCATGGATTCCCTCCCTGATAATTTAATGTACCAAAGTGTATTACCCGCGTCACCAACCAGCTCAGGTGAGCCTGTGGCCAAAGTGGAAAAGGCAGAGTGTGATGCCCATTCCCTGGAGACGTGTTTCCCTGGAGCACAACATCACATTTTCCTGGGCTGGCAGCTGAGTGAGGCTGCTGTGGGTGCTGTGCAAAGGACACTCACAGACCATCACAGACCTGGGGGTGCTGGGTGTGGAGCAGAGCTGGGAGCTCAGTGCCAGGCACTCCTGGAGTGTGGACAGAGGGTGCCGTGCCTGTCACAGGTGTGCAGAGTGTGTAGCAGAGCTGGGAGCCCAGCACTGGGCACTCCTGGAGCATGGGCAAAGGGTGTCCTGCCTGTTCCAGGTGTGGGATCCGTGTGGAGCAGAGCTGGGAGCCAGCCAGTGCCAGGCACTCCTGGAGTGTGGGCAAAGGGTGTCCTGCCTGTTCCAGGTGTGGGATCCATGTGGGATCCTGTGTGGGAGTCCTGTGTGCAGGGAGCACACCTGGCACAGGATGGTGTCCTGGATTGCCAAGCAAATTGTATTCTATTTGCATTCTGTATGGCAGTGGTCTTCTGTCAAGTGGGCAGTTTTCCTTATCTCTTCCACACCCAATCCTTCCTCCATGGGGACATCTGCTGATAACAGCTATGGAATGTCCCTGCAGGGCTGATAAGAACTACAGCATCCCATTGGGAGATGTGAGCCCAGAGGGAGGAGCCAAGCATTTCTACCTGGATATAATCTGAGATTCTGGAACACCAGCACGGCTTCTCCACTGGATTCCCTAGAGGAACAGCAGCTGCCTCTTCCCCTGGATCTTCAGAGGAAGAGACTGCACCCTTCTCCAGGATCCCTGCTCCAGCAGAGCCACCCCTGACACTGCAGGAGGGCTGAGCCACAATTCCAATGGGACTGCTGCCAGCACCCTGACCCACAGGGTGTCAGGTTGGGGTCTGACCCTGGCAGTGTTGCTCTAGTGTACTGCATTGTTTATTTTATCCTTTTATTTTCTTCCCTATTAAAGAACTGTTATTTCCTGCTCCCATATTTTTGCCTGAGAGCCCCTTAATTTAAAATTTATAGCAAATGGGAGGGAGGGGTTTACATTTTCCATTTCAGGSGAGGCTCCTGCCTTCCTTAGCAGACACCTGGCTTTCCAAACCAAGACAGACTGGCACACACACCGTGCCTGCCCCATTGGCACAGACAGGCAGGGCTGTGTGCCCGGGCAGCTCTGCAGGGCTGGGGCTCCAGGGAATGCCACCCTGCAGGAACAACCCAGGAAAGGCTGGGAGTGTGCAAACCAGCAAACCTGTCTGCAGGTGTGCTCACAGGGTTTGGTCTGTGTCCCTTTGAGCTCATGCTYATGAACTGTCAGCCCAAAGGATGTCCCAGCACAGTTACATCCCATGGTTCTGTGTCCTGCTCCCCACCCATGGGTGCTCTGTGGGACCTGGGGGTTTGGGAAGGCCAGCCTGCACCAAGGTGTCCCTGGGGTCACTAAATACAGCAGGGGATGCCACCCCAGGCTGTGACTGCTCTGCCCTGGCACAGCCCAGYCCGGGGCTGCTCCTCCTGAGCCCCCAAATCCCAGTGCCTGGGGGTGCTGAGATCTGCACCTTTGGAAAGCAGCTGGACAGCTGGGTGCTTTGGCTGCTGTGGTTTCTCTGTTTACGTGGCTGTTTTGCCCTCAGAATCTCTTTTGAGGTTTGAACACTCCCAGTCACAAGTTCAACCCCAAGTCTCTGGAAGCAGCAGGGCAACGGGCAGGACTGAGCCGTGAATATTCACAGGGTTTATCCAATTCAAACCTGGCCCTGGGGAGCACAGAGTGTGCCCAGTCTGGCCCAGAAGCCTGGCCACCAGGGCAGGGAGCCAAGCCACGGTGTGAGGAGAGAGGAGCTGTCCTGGGAAAAACAGCCAGTGGAGTTTGCTCTCTGTGATGGGGAAAGGAAAAGAAGCATTTCCCAGGAGCTGTTACTGGGTTAACSAGCACAAAACACATGTGAATCCTTAAAATATACAGCCCAACAGTGGAAAAAATGGAGATACCTGCTCCCAGTGAGCAGACCCCATTCTCCCATCAGGAAAGTGCCTGTCCAGTTTGCCCATTCCCAGGCTCTGCAGCTACCTGACACTGTGGGAAGGTTTTTTAATAACGGACGACAAAGCCTGGATCATTATCTGAAATCTCATTAAGGATCTGTGAGTGGGACTCTCTGATGAATTCCATGCTTGTGTGCAGCTCATGCACAGAGGAACAGGGATTTCCTGCACTGTGCCCTGGAACACAGCCCTTCCCTGAAGCCCCACATTTCCACACTCATGTGTGTCACAGACATGTTTTATGAAAAATCCTTTCCTTAGGATCTTTCCTCCTAAGAAGCTGAGAGGCCTCAGGAACAAAATGTAAACAATGGTTATCTGCTGCTGTGGAATGCAACAGGTGCATCTGTGATTGGTCTCATGTGGCTGTTTCTAATTAATGGCCAATCACAGTCCAGCTGTATCGGACTCTCAGACACAAGATTTTGTTATCATTCAATTTCTTTTCCTTTGCTTGCAAAYCTTCTGATGAAATCCTTTCTTCTATTCTTTTAGTATAGTTTTAATGTAATATATATCATAAAATAATAAATCAGCCTTCTGAAACATGGAGTCAGATCCTCGTCTCTTCCCTCTTCCTGGGACCCCTGCGAACACCACCACACCCGTGTCCTCAGCTGCATTTTTGCAGTCGGTGCATTCCTTTGCTGCAGGTTTCTCACTGCTGCTCTCTCACCCCCAGGGCTGGGTGCTCCCAGGCACTCCCATCCCAGACAGGGCTCCCCTCCCCTGGGCTGCTCTCTGGGCTCCCTCCCCACCCAGCTGTTCCCAGGGGGCTGAAGCACAGCTGGGGAGACARGCATGGGAAGGGCAAGAAGAAAAGAAACCTCTTTTCCTTAGGAAAGGTGGCTGTTGGCCAGCCAGGGACAGGAATTGGGTTTATGGATCACCTGTGCACCGTGGCACTGGCTGGAAACTATTCTACCAAAGCCAAAATGGTCTTTATGAACATCCTGCCTGTTCCTGGGCACTGGTTGCTCCAGCAAGTCCAGCCAGTAGCTGCTGTCACTGTGTGGAGTCAGTRAACCTGTTCCAGCTGTCACTGGGGACACGTTACCCTCAGGTGGACATGGAATCCCATCCCAGACTGGTTTGGGTTCGGAGGGACCCCAAATGCCCCCCAGTGCCACCCCTGCCATGGCAGGGACASCTCCYACTGTCCCAGGGTGCCCCAGTGTCCARCYTGGCCTTGGGCACTGCCAGGGATCCAGGGGCAGCCACAGCTGCTCTGGGCACCTGTGCCAGGGCTTGCCCATCCTCCCAGGGAAGAATTCCCAATTCCCAATATTCCATCCATCCCTGCCAGGGAAGAATTCCCAATTCCCAATATTCCATCCATCCCTGCCAGGGAAGAATTCCCAATTCCCAATATCCCATCCATCCCTGCCAGGGAACAATTCCCAATTCCCAATATCCCATCCAGCCCTGCCCTCTGGCAGTGGGAGACATTCTCCCTTGTCCTGTCACTCCATGTCTAAAATATCCTATCACCTAATTGTCTCAGCACTAATTATAGCCTGTATTAGCTACAGTTTCTTTTTTAATTTTCTTCTACTATTTTTTCCCTTTTTTAATTTCTGCAAATTGAAATCCAGTTCTTTCAGTCCTGTTGTGCTTTTCCTGGTGGGTCAGRGCACCCCCAAGGATCCGGTATCTCATCCCTGTACATGGGGAGAGCCCTCACTGATGGGTCTGTGTATGTGTGTGTTTATCACATAATGGATGCTAAACTCCACACTGCCAGGTTGAGAAACATGGCAAAACTTGGCAAGGGGAAGATCTGCCCTGGGTTGGTGTCCCTCTTTTCCTGGAGAGTTCCCTTCCAGGGTCACAGCAGGAACRAGAGCACCCATCAGCTCCAGCCCAGTGCAAAGCACAGCCAGATTTCCATCCTCCTGGGCTGGAGAGGAGCACACAGAGCTGGGAACATGCAGGTTTATTATTTGAAATATGCCCATGAGTTTGTACAATGTAATGATTTGAAAATACCATTAATTTCCAAATGCGCTGCCTCCTTGGAACACAGGGAAAATGAGAAACAAGAAAAAGAAGAAGATTTAACAAATGCAATTAATCTGGAATTGCTTGGCAGGGTAGGATCGCCATTGATGTATTTAACAAAGAACTAATTAAACAAAATGCAGGCTGAAATAAAAGACATTATGTAATGCAAATAGCGCTGATTAAAAACTGTAGCCTGGAGAACTCAGCCTGTGTAGATAAATCACAGACATGTGTAGTTGTGTCAAGATCAGGCTGTAACAGAGCTYCAGCCCCAGAGGCAATGGCATGTTTCAGTGGGAAGATGTCCTTTGGAAGGCCTCCAGCCCCCAGTGATGGAATGATGTGCACTCAGCTGGCTCCTGCCTGCCCTGGCAGGGCAGAGCCACCCTGGGGAGGGACGGGCCAGGGGCTCCTGGGGCTCCCCAGCACGTCCAGGGCCCTGCAGGAGCCACCCACTGCTATGAGAAGAACAGTTGCCCATTTTTTTGAAAAGGTTGCAGAGTTCACAGGTTGGGCCAGTTGCTCCCAGGGCGGAGTTCTAACTGTTTGTTATTGATGGTTTCATGTTGTAATCAGCTGTTGTTAATAGTTTTTCGTTAACTACCTGTCGTTGATGGTTAAGAATTCCCTCTTTTGTCGAGTGGCACCCTGCTGCTTCCTGGAGGATGGCACCCGGGACGGTGAAGAGGAGGGGACATCGGGGTTGGCATGCAAATGACATTGGAGCCAGCATGCAAATGAAGAAGCCCCTCACCAAACCTAGCCAAAAACCCCTAAAAACAACAAGCCAACATGGAATTGACAGACCAAAGTGATGTCTAGACATGAGGAACAGAATCCAGTATCTGCCAAGACCCTTTTTACCCYTCACCCTAACCTATAAGATGTCGGCTGGACAGAGGACCTCGAATGCTRAACCCAAAACTGAGGGRTTTCGCRATGCTCTCATGAGGATGGAAGYCCCARCTCTGCCCACAGACYAGTGGACTCAGCTGCACTCTTCCTCCTCCTCTGAGTCCCTCCTGGGAGCAGCAGTGGCGTGAGCATGACCCATTGGTTCTTCCCACCTGAGCTGATTTTTAATAAAGGCGTTAAAAAGGAGAAAGATCTCCTGCCCTATTCATTTCACCCATGGTCGGATCCGGGAATTGGGGTGRAGGTGTTCCTGCAAAGGGGAAAGGGCCTGAAGGGCAGCAGGAGACCAGGAACCTGCCAGCAAGGCAGCTCTTGTGGGGTTTGGAGCTGGTGCAAAACCTGAATGAAACCCCAAATACCACRGACAATGTCCTGTCTGTGTTCACTGCAGTGTTTGGGGTCAGGCAACCCTGCTAGACACAGGCTGCCAGCGTGGATGGTGAGAGACTCAGCTCACCCTGCTCCAGGGCCAGGAAGAGTTAACCTGGAGCAGCTCTGGCACAGAGGACATTGAGGAATACTGAATTTCAGACAAAGGCAATGCAGACCCTGGAAAATGGCCCTTAACCCCAGCAAATGAAAACAGCCCCACAGTAACCTCCCCAATTACTCGCCTTGCACTAGGAAGCATCCCAGCAGTATTCCTCATCACTTCATTTATCATCCYCACAAAAACCCCTCCAACAACCATACCCCTCTGCATTAAAATAACTGCCCTGGTTGTGACAGCCCTAGGCATTGCTTTAGCCCTAGAAATCTCAAAAATAGCCCAAACACTCATCCTCACAAAAMAAACCCCTCTCTCAAACTTCTCCACATCWCTAGGGTACTTTAACCCCTTAATCCACCACCTAAGCATAACTAACTCCCTCAACGGAGGACAAAACATTGCCTCCCACCTAATCGACCTTTCCTGATACAAAATACTGGGCCCAGAACGTGGGGTGGTGCAGCACAGCAGGAATGGACCCAGCTCCACCCCCYGCCCAGCTCAGCTGGGCTCGGCCGTGTTTGTCAGCTCTGGATTTGAAGTCTCAGCTCACTGCACCCAGGCTACAGGATCAATGTGAATGATCAGTCACTGTCCAGGGCTGGATGAATGTCATTGTGGTGTGGAACTAATCCTTGCCTTGTGCCTGCCTGCTGGGTCAGCAGTGTTTGTTTTAGCCCTCAGAGCCCCAGAGATGTACTGCTCCACGCCAACCCGTCAGCGCTCCTGAGGAGGTGGCACAGGTGTGGGCACAGGTGGTGGCACTGCAAGCTCCTGAGGAGGTGACACAGGTGGTGTAGCACTGTCAGCTCCTGAAGAGGTGGCACAAGGTGGTGGCACTGTCAATTCCTGAGGAGGTGACACATGTGGTGGCACCATCAGTACATGCTTATAGAGACCTGTGGAGGCAGGGAAGGGCCTTGCAGTGTCACTGGGGTCACACAGCCTCGAAGCAGATGTTGCCACRTGCTGATGTTTGATTTGTCCACCCACAGATGGCTCTGGTGTCCCCAGGGCAGCCCCTGACAGCAGCTGCCCAGGCTCCTGCCTGGGGCCAGCTGGATCCAGTGCCCCAAAGCCCCCAACACCCCCAAACCCCCAGAGCTGGGTGCTCCAGGCCCTGCCCTCCTGTGCAGTCCAGGGAGCTGGGCTGGCTCAGCCTTTCCAAAGGTGAGGAGAGCTCTGGGGAGGGCAAAGATCTGTGGGAACCCAGGACACCCCTCTGGCCACCCTGGAGGACGCAAGACCCTGTCAGGGGGTTCAGAGACCCTGGCACAGAGCCCAGGACCCCTGTGCCTTTGATTTAGCCCTTGGGAAAAACAATTGCCAACCTTTATGTGAAGGATTACGAGCCATGAAAGTTTAAGTACAATGATAGTGAATTTATCACAGGGTGAAAAATAGATTTTTTGGGGTTTTTAGAATGGGGGTTCAGGGGGCAAGATGGAGGGATCTGGGCATGTCCAGCCTTTCTCCTTCTTCTTCTTGGCCTCCATCTTCTGTGTGATGGTGGCACTTTTGGATTGGTTTAGAGTAGAAGCTCACTGTCTAACATAGGTGACAGGTATTGGGAAGTAATTGTAAATATTGTACACGTAGTTTTTAGTATAAAAAGATAACACGTCCCTGGGGACGGGCAGAGTGCCTCTGTCKGTCYTGCTGAGCGGACCTTGGCAGGGCAGAGAAATAATTTTATAGATAAGAAACAATAAACAACCTTGAGACTGAGAATTGAAGAGCTCTGACTCCTTCTTTGACCACTGGGCTGGGAAAAGAGACTTTGTGACACATCTCAGGGTCACTGTGAGCAGCAGAGACCCTGAGAGGAGGGCAGGGTGGAGCAGGGCTGTGCAGGGTCACACCAGGGGGATGCTCCAGCCCTGCTCCTGRAGCAGCCTCCCTGCAGCACCACAGCTCCAGGGCACACTCAGTGACAGCCCCAGGAGCCAGCTGACACTGAGGCACTGAGGGGACAGCTAGCCTGAGCCTGGGCTCAGCTGCATCCAACTGCTCATTTAAAATGAATGGGTGCATCTGAGAAGGATCACATTCCCTGTGCTGGGATCACTACTATTCCCTGCAGTAGTAGTAGCAGTCTGCTGTCCTGCTCTCTTCYCCATATGGTCACTCCTCTGTTCCTGTGCACTGAAAACACACTCATTCTGTTTTTTCACCCACATTTCCTCCTTATTGATTCCTCTTCAGACAGAAAGTCTGAAGTCTGGAGGCTTTCAATAGAGAAAGGAAGCAGCTTAGTGAGAGCAGCTCCTTGGTGATCCTTGGCCCCARCTGCATGGAAATTCCCCTTCCCAGCTGCTTTAGGTGCACCTGCGCTCTTCAGGTCCACTGATCCTTTTTCTTTTGTCCACCTTTCATCCTGATCATTTCAATGATTAACTCAAAACATTTCAGTTTTGAGCCTCTGGGCTGGGCTCATGTCCTGTGCTGCTGTTGGTCCATGCCGGAACGGGGCTGAGGSAGCTCTGCTCTGCTGTGACTCTGTCTTGGTTTGGAAAGCCAGGTSTCTGCTAAGGAAGGCAGGAGCCTCCCCTGAAATGGAGAATGTGAACCCCCTCCCTCTGAATTGCTATACATTTTAAATTAAGGGGCTCTCAGGCAAAAATATGGAAGCAGGAAATAACAGTTCTTTAATAGGGAAGAAAATAAAAGGATAAAATAAACAATGCAGTAAACCAAACCAACACTGACAGAGTCAGAACCCAACCTGACACCCTGTGGGTCAGGGTGCTGGCAGCAGTCCCATTGGAATTGTGGCTCAGCCCTCCTGCAGTGTCAGGGGTGGCTCTGCTGGAGCAGGGATCCTGGAGAAGGGTGCAATCTCTGCCTCTGAAGATCCAGGGGAAGAAGAGGCAGCTGCTGTTCCTCTGGGGAATCCAGTGCAGAAGCCGTGCTGGTGTTTCAGAATCTCCAGATTATATCCAGGTAGGAATGCTTGGCTCCTCCCTCTGGGCTCMCATCTCCCAATGGGATGCTGTAGYTCTTATCAGCCATGCAGGGACATTCCATAGCTGTTATCAGCAGGTGTCCCCTCCCAAGGGAGGAGTGGGTGTGGAAGAGATAAGGAAAACTGCCCACTTGACAAAAGACAACTGCCATACAGATTTTAATAGAATACAACTTGCCTTGCAGTCCAGGACAGACTCAAACACAAAAGATGGGCTTTGGCACACAAACACCTCAGCTGCACTTTATCATCCCTGTCCCCACTCAGTCTGCAAAAGCAAAGTGAGGGGTGGATGTAGAAGATACCAACTTCCAGTAGCATTTCCTCACAGAAATTTATCACTGAGCTATCTGTGTCCMATCTTGGTGGAACATTTTGCAAGATGACTGTTAATATCATTTTGTAGGTGTTCTGGCCAATCAGAGCAGCACAAGGTTCAGTGTTTTGCTGCTGAGGTGACAGTAAGGGAAAGGAAATATTTCTCCAGAGGTGGAAACTCTTTAAATCTCAGATTTCTATGCTTTTGTGATATGTATTTCTCACAGATTAATCATTCCCAGTCCTACCCAGGCTGATTCCTGACTGTCACCGGTCTGCATTTATAAYTCACACAACACTTTGTCCTTGCTTTACTCACACCCCCCAGGCTGGAAGATGTGCTGCATGTCTGCAGAGTCTGCAGGTGGAAATGAGCCAGGGGAGCCTTAGGTGTCCCCTGTGCTCTGTCCTCACTCAGCAGGGCCCAGGCACAGCTGGCACCTGCCAAAGCCACTGCAGTGGCTGGCACTGGCACACGGGGGCTGGCTCTGCTGTGGAACGCCCATGGGGAACACTGGGAGTTCACTGGTGGAATAAAATCCCAGAATCTTTTGGGTTGGAAAAGCCTCTAAGGCCACAGAGTCCAACCCTTCCCCAGCCCTGCCAAGGCCACCACTGCCCCMTGTCTCCAGATGCCACCTCCACRTGGCTTTAAATCCCTTCAGGRATGGGGACTCCACCTCCTCCTGCTCCTTTTTATTTTAACCTTTCCAKTTTTGTTCCTTTCCAAGGGAGATGTTGTGGCTGAGCCTTTTTCCTGGGGACTCCCTTCACAGGTAATCTGGGTGTCTGCTCCTATTAGAAATGGTGCAACAAATMCAAATTATGTGCAGCACTGCATCAACTCTGGGCTGGAGCAGGAGCTTCCTTTTGTTTTTTCCATTGCTTTTTGATTTTTAAATTTGTTTTGGTGAGATGAAATGTAGAAAGAAGAAAGCGATCCTAAAGGAATTATGACTCATGGAGATTAGATAAATAAGACAACTACAAAAGCCATGCTAAAAAGCAGTTTTGCATACAAGTCCTAAAAACTGTCTGGTGGTTTGTAATTCCATCATGTGAAGGCAAAGCCGTTTCTGAGACAAAGATTTGGGTAATAAGTATGCACTTGAATTTTAGTTAAGAAAATAATATGTCCTGAGGGTACATATTCTTGCAATCATTTGGCATGCATGCCGTGTTCCTTTGGAGATGAGGAACTGCTGGTATGTGACAGCTGACTGCAGAAACTCAGAAAATTAATAAGGGGATGTTCCTGGAGCACGGGCTGTACTGAGAGGCCAGGCTGCTCAGCCCAGGGGTGCTGGGGGAGCAGAGCAGTGCCTGGATCTGGGGGATGCTGGACCAGCCCCTGGATGCACAGCCAGAGCCCACCAGGCACGTGGGGCAGCAAAACTGGGGCTTGACAAAAGGGAGAGTGATGCATCCTCAGGGAAATCACAAAAGCAATTTGTTCACCAGTTTTGGTGCTGAGCTTTTGTCAAAAAAAAAAATTGAGCTCTGCTTAGCAAATGTTTTTGTTACTCCAGTAATGGTTTTTGTGGGAATTGAACAAAAACCAAGTGACAGAGTTAAATGGCAACTTGAGAGCTGGTGGTTATTGCCTCAACAGGGAAAGGGGTCTCGGGTGACCCTTTTCCTCTGGAAAACGCTGCTGTTGGCTGTGTTTGACCCATGGCTGAATAAAACATGGTCTGCACTAACTGGAGCACACATCTGCCCCCAGGAGCCCTGCTCTGCAGGCCCTGCCGGGGGGTCCTGGTGGCCTGGTGCAGGAGGAGGCTGAGAAACCCAGAGCTGCAGGCTGTGGCACCCTGCCCTGGCACCCCAGAGCAGGGTCATGTGCCAGGKTCCCCACAGGGACACCGAGCAGTGGGACAGACGGATGGACAGCCTGGGAGGGGACCCAGCCCCAGCCCTGCTCTGGACACAGGGGACACCATCTGTCCCACCTGGCTCAGAGCTGGAGCTGGGGTGGCACCAGAGGGAGCAGAGCCACGAGCTGGGCTGGCCCCGGAGCCCTGGGCTGGGCATCCCTGGGCTCAGAGCCCTGGGCTGGGCATCCCTGGGCTGGGCTGGGCTGGGCTGGGCAGGGCTGGGCTCCAGCCCAAGGAGCAGGGATGCAGAGGCACGCCCAGCTGCAGGGCTGTTGCTGAGCCTGCTCTCCTGGCTGCTGGACACCAGGCTGTGCTGCAGCAGGAAATCAATCTCATTGCCATGCCCTGGGCTGCAGCCCCCCAGGGGCCCAGCCCCATCGCTCCCAGGTGCTGCTGCATTGCAGGGCAGGAGTATCCTGGCTGCAGGGAATCCTGCCCTGGAGAAGAGAGGGATGGTGAAACACCAGCCCAGGTCACCTGAGAGCATTCCACAGGCAGGAGCTGCTGACCTGAGCCTGCACTACAGGAGGGCAAAGGGTTAATGAGTGGTGGTGCCTCTCTGTCAGCAGTCCCAGCCCTGTGCTCCAGGTGGGGGCTGGGGGCCAGGGACCAGCTTGTGCCTGGCTTGGGTGATGGGTGCCCTCCCTGCCCAGCCTGGTTTGGATTTTGGGGCACCCAAAGCTGTGCAGGCTCTGGGCTGTGTTCCAGGRGAGCTGGGGATGCTCGCTGGGCAGGGAAGGGGAGACAGTGGGGAGTTGTGGCTCCCAATCAGCTTGTGGTGAGTTACCAAGTGCACAGGGAATGTTTCTCCTCCTTTTCCCCACAGTGGGACACAGCTCAGGCTCTGGAGAGCCCCTTCCTGCTCAGGTGTGCGTTGTGCAGAGCAGAGAGGGGCAGGGCTCCCTGCCCCAGCTCTGCCCCATGCTTGCACACTTTCTCCCTTTCCCCACTGCTCTCAGGTGCTCTGCAGCTCCGGTTTTGTCGGGCAGGCAGAGCAGGCCAGGTGTGTTTGCTTTGCTCCCTTTGCAGCTGGCAGGCAGTGGGAGGCCTCGTGCCCTGAAGTGCTGGGCAGAGCTGGCACTAACCCTGTGTCCTGTGCTGGGGACAGCAGAACCCCACCAGGCCCATTTCCTGGAGCACTGACTCCTCTCTGGGTGATCTTCTGAGTCTTTATTCAATTCTGATTCTCAGAGAGAAGAGTCCATGGCAGGYTTAGGTGAACAGGTTGGCTGTTCCTGGCTCTGTGTTYTCACTGCTGTGCAACCACAGACACTCCAGGGATGTCAGAGGGGTCTCAGGCCTGTCTGGGCCTCTCTGCATGGCTAGGCCTGAATATTTAAAAAACAGATTTACATATGTTAAGCTAGTCACTGTTTCAAATACAAATACACTTAGCCATAGAATTAAAGGGGCCACTAAAGATCCTGATGGATTTGGGGATGTTCTGTCCAGATTTCTAACACTTCTTACTGCATCAAAGCCCACTGTGCTTCCAACCCAGGGGTCAGCAATGCCTTTGCTACCCAAGGAGTGTTCAGCCCTTTGGAGGAAGGGAAAATCCAGGATAATCCTGCATGGAGTAGTGATGGGAATACAGACAGTCATACTGCAGACTGCTCCAGCTTTAATGAGAGCCAGCACAGGAAGGATGGGACGGAAAGAGAGCTGCAGGTTCTGCACAGGAGGGGTGACTTGGCACCACCTGCACCTCTCCCTGCTGGGTGCCCCTCCTGTGGGGCTGGGTGTCCCCTGTGTTCCCTGAGGGCAGCCACAGAACCACCATTTTTTACCTGAATCTCATTTTTCCCCAGTAGCAGCATCTTTTATTGCACTGTGGTTTGACTTGGCTGATTTTACAGCTGTCACTGTGCCAAGGACCAGCTGGGCAGGCACAGAGTCTCTCCATGGAATCCAAGGTGGGACCATGGAATCCAGGGTGGGCAGGGACCTCGAGGTTGGACTGGTCCAGCCTGCCCAAGCTGCATCTGGAAAGGCCCCAGATCCAAAAGCATTCCCAGACTGTTGCTGCACTGTTTTGGCATGGCCTGCACCTGATGATGAAGTTCTGTCCTGGATTTCCAGGGCGGGTTTGGAATCTCCTCTCAGGGCCCATGGTTATGAACCCAGCCAGAGTGGGCACTGTTCCTCTCTCAGGGGCTGCAAAGCCCAGCCTGACCCACCAGGGTCCCGTGGGTGCCGTGCCCAGGGGGCAGCAGTGCCTGGTCTGTCTCTTATACACATCTAGATGTGTATAAGAGACAGGGGCAGCAGTGCCTGGTTATAAACCCATGGTTATAAATCCAGCAGAGTGGGCACCGTTCCTCTCTCAGGTGCTGCAAAGCCCAGCCTGACCCATGAGGGTCCCGTGGGTGCCGTGCTAGCGGGCAGCAGTGCCTGGTTATAAACCCATGGTTATGAGCCTGTCTCTTATACACATCTAGATGTGTATAAGAGACAGAGGAAGCACAGCCCCCCGAGGGGGTCCCTGGGGGATGGGGGGGGCCTGGGGGGCTCTGGGGGGGCTCTGCAGGGCTCAGCCTGATCAGGATGCAGCTCCTGGCATGGTCTCTCTCCCGAGGGAGGCTTGTCTCCAGCCATCCCTCGCTGACTGCAGGAGACAAGGATCAGAAGCAGAAGTGGTTTGCAAGACACAGGTGCCCCCAGGTCAGCTGCTAGAGCACGAGGAAATATTTATCCATCATCTGTATCGCAGAGAGGGATGCTGCTGCCACGGACATTTGTAAACTGTCATTTACAGCAGCCTCCTACCTTCCCTGAGATGATGGGTATCACCACGAAGGAGGGAATTTATCAGATTCACACTTCTAACTCACCATTACTCATCTTCCTTTCTAATTCCAAACCCCATGTCCTGATTTGAAAAATGGAAAAGTCAACAGGGCTGCAATGTCCACCTGCTGCTGCTCCTTTCCTTTAGCACCTCTCATGTGGAAATGCGGATTTTCAGCTGAATTACAGCTCATCAGGCGTGGGTGTGCAACAACTTCGTTTATTTATCTCAATTTATCAGAAGCCAGCAGTAGATAAAATGGGAATAACAGGCCACCCACCCGGGTCCGCGTTTGCTATAGTGGCTCAGGGGCTGCTGCAGAGCTCAGAGCTGTTCCTGCAGCCACAGGATGGCCTGGGGGGTGAAGGGGCTCCCCAGGGTGCTGAAACAGAACCACAGAGTCGTTTATTTTGGGAGACCATCCAGCCCAACCCTTCCCCAGCTGTGACCGTGTTCACAGGGGTCTCAGGATGAGGGAAGAGACGAGGATCTGACTCCATGTTTCAGAAGGCTGATTTATTATTTTATGATATATATTACATTAAAACTATACTAAAAGAATAGAAGAAAGGATTTCATCAGAAGGCTAGCTAAGAATAGCAAAAGAAGGAATGATAACAAAGGCTTGTGGCTCAGACAGAGAGTCCGAGCCAGCTGACTGTGATTGGCCATTAATTAGAAACAACCACATGAGACCAATCACAGATGCACCTGTTGCATTCCACAGCATAAGATAATCAATGTTTACATTTTGTTCCTGAGGCCTCTCAGCTTCTCAGGAGGAMAAATCCTAAGGAAAGGCTTTCCATAAAAGATGTCTGTGACACCCAGCCCTGCCAAGGCCATGCTGACATGTCCCCAAGCGCCTCCCACAGGGCTTTAAACCCCTCCAGGGATGGGGATTCCKCCCTGCCCGGGCAGCTGTGACAGGGCTGCACAGCTCCTCTTGGGAAGAAATTTTTCCTCATGTCCAATACAAACCTCCTCAAAACTTGCAGCCAGGACAGACAATAAAAAAACTTTTTAGCTAAATAGTAAGCTGAGGAACCTCACTTTTTGTTTGTTTTTGAGTGTGATTTCCCCCACAGTTGGTTGCTTCTCTTTTCTGGAGTGACATTCCCATGAGTTCCCATGGAGCAGTGCTTTGGCCAGCCTCTGTCCTGGATCCTGCTGGGTGAGTTCATCTTGTTTGCTGCTTGGAAACCAGAGGGGTGCTTGCTTTCTCTTGGTGCATTATTCCTGCTCCCAGGACAGGGCTGAGCTCTGTGAAGCAGAAACTCAGGTGTGAGCACTCTCTTTCCCATGGTCGAGATTTGCTGCCTGTGGATGTATTTTGAAACCCATATCTCCCTGGTTTTACTGCTCCTTCTTCCTCACTCAGCCGTCCTGGCACCACTGATGAAATAAGGTCCTGGAACAGAAGTCTAAAATACTAATACATCCATCAAGATCCATTTCAAGATCTGTGGACTGTATATTTTCTTCTTCTGTACACATGAGGAGAACTAGGAGAACTGACCCTGCAATAATCCTGCCACAGAGGCAGATTTTAAAATTTATCTAGTTTCTGTCCATCCAAATATCTGTCTGTTACCTAATCTTGCATTACTTTACTCCYTTGAAGATGAAGAACTACCCATCATTTACATGTTCTGTTTCCTGGCTTCTGTTAAAACATCTCTGCAAAGGGAAAGCGTTATGAGAGAACTGGAGTAACCTGTGAAAGCTTTAACATCTGCCCCAGCAAAGTTCCCATCATACCCAGCATCTGTTTCACCAGTGTAAGGACACAATGAAATCTGCAGGGTATTGTCCTATTTGAATTTTAATATCTTTTCATTTCTGTTTCTCACTTGTTTGCTTGTTTTTGAAAGAGTTGGCAGCACACAAATATGGGGTTGTAAATGAGAAAGTGAAAGGTTTGTCAATACTTTCACTCTCAGGGGACTGAGGTTCTTCCATTTTAATTACACTTAAGTCAGGCTCCCCACACACCCTGTGCWGGATGTTTTTCCTAATATTATATAGGGGAAAATGCAGCAGCATCTGGTGCCTTCCTGACAGGTTCAATTGATTGTAGCGGGAATGAGAAGCAGGGCTGGTCTGGAACAAGCTTTCATTGATTGCTGGATGGCATCAACTGCATGGGGAATTTGAAACAACAGCAGGTTTCAGGAGCCAGAGCCAAAAAGGAAAAAGAAGCTGATGTCAGAGTTTCCAAAGGGTTTTGTCCCAGCCTTGCATTTTACCATCTTTCAGTGGTGCAGCAGCCATGGTGAATGGGATTTTTATTGTTCCTTTTATTTTGTTTTAAATTATATGTTTTAAATTTTAACTAAGATTAAAACCAGGTTTGCCAAATTAACCAATAAAATTGATGTGTTAGAAGGGTTCTTTTTTTCTCAGAAATATGGCACTTCTGACCAAAGTGATTAGATAAAGGACATTATCTTCCCTGCTATCTGCGCTGGCTAAATCCTCAGAGCATCTGAATGAATCAAGAAGCTTAAAATCTATTGTGTGATGTTATCACTAAGTACCTATTGTGTAGCAAGTATCAATACATACTCCTGTGTATCAAGGGTCTGTGGTGTGATTTTATCTCAGTGTGGGTTAGGATGTGTCAGGCCTTTCTTTTTGTCACCAGAAATTTAACAGAAAAGAAGGAAATCATCGATGTTCCCTATCAAAGTGCACCTGAGCAATTGCTGTGCTGTGTGCTCCTGTTTGTAGGGGAGGTGCAGCTAAAGGAACCTGGGCACTGCTGCAGCCTCCTAGGAGAGACTCAAAGGCACTGCCCCCAGATCCCCCTGCCCCTGTTCCCCCTGCCCCCCTGCACCCCTCAGAGCCCTGGGCAACAAGAGTGACACCAATTAAATGCTCCCACTCCTCCAGTCAGTCCCAAAGGTGGTTTGGGCATTCTCATGGCATTTGTTAGCAGTGAAGAACAAGGGATGGAGGGACAGGGCACAGGGAATGGCTCCCAGTGCCAGAGGGCAGGGATGGATGGGAGATTGGGAATTGGGAATTCTTGGCTGGGCTGGAATTGCCAGAGCAGCTGTGGCTGCCCCTGGATCCCTGGCAGTGCCCAAGGCCAGGTTGGGCATTGGAGCACCCTGGGACAGTGGGAGGTGTCCCTGCCATGGCAGGGGTGGCACTGGGTGGGGTTTGGGGTCCCTTCCAACCCAAACCATTCTGTGATTCTGGGATTCTGAGGGAAGGATCAGCTCAGACCTGGGACTGTGCTGGGCTCTGCTCAGGCCAGTGACACTGCACAGGTCTTGAATCCTGAACATCTGTGCAGAGCTGGGACTTGGCCTCCATGGAAGTGTTGAACCTCCATGAGCTGGTTTGTGAATTCGGGACGATGGGGGAGGAGGCTGGCAGGATTAAGATCTGTGATTTCAGCTGTAACTAGCAGTGATAGCAGCTCAAAGAGATGTTGTGTGCATTTTTATGATATCATTTTCTAAAGTACCACTATTAAAAATATGCTACCCATTGTACATTCCAGCAGATGTGTGTGCTGTTGATTTCTTTGTGCTTACTTTAGAACTGTTTATTCTGTGTTATCTTTTCAATGAAAATGAAGATACAGAGAATCCAATGTGAATCTTTACTGCAGTGAAAAATACCCCTCATCCTTTGAACCATCACAGACTGACATCCCACATYCCAATGTCCTTATCTTACATTCCAGTCTGAAATGTATTAGTGTAGGATAATAATGGCTTATTTTTTCACAGGATACACATAAAAGGAAATGTATAAGCAACTTTCACTTCATTATCATTCTGCTATTTCTGCTGTGAATGGTCCATAGCAAAAAGAAAACAAGAAACGATCATTTTAATTTCTGTACTGCTTTTTTTTTCCAGTTTTATGCTTCTTCCACTCATTAAAASCAACCCTTCTCATTATCTAACAAGAAAGATGCACTAATATTTCATGTTTGTCTCTGCACTTAGCAAAGCATTGGCGGCATTACACTGAGGGGCAAGGGACAKCTGCAATGGCCTTCTGTGCTGCTTTGGCATGGCCCATGGCACGGACATGGAAACTTTGGTGAGGGCTTTGGTGATGGGGCAATGCCTTTGGGATGCCTTTGGGGATGCCTTTGGGGAGTGCCTTTGGCGATGCCATTGGTGATCGTCCTTGGTGATGCCTTTGAGTGGTTAACTTTGTGATGCCTTTGGGGGATGGATGATGCCTTTTTGGCAATGCCATTGGTGATACCTTTGGTTGATGTTGTTGGTGTACTTTTGGTGATGCTGTTGGTGATTCTTTGGCAATGTGTTTGTTGATACCTTTGCATTTTGTTTGTTGTGGTGATGCCTTTGGTGATACCTTCAGTGATGTTCTAAGCAATGCCTTTGGTGATTGTTGTGATGCTTGGTGATGTTGTTCTTGGTGATGTGTGACGCCTTTGGTGGTGCTTTGGGTGATGTTGGTGATGCTTTGGTGGTTGCTTTTGTTATGTTTGATGCCTTTGGTTGATGTTGTTGTGTGCCTTTGGTGGTGCCTTGGTGATGTGGTTGATGCTGTCAGTGTGCCTTTGGTGATGTGTTGGGGGTGCCTTGGTGATACTCATTCTTGCAGCTGGCTCAAGTGGCATTTGCATCCCTCACTGCCTGCTCATGGCTGAGCAGGTCGGACTGGAGCAACCAAGGGGCCCAAAATCACACACACCTCACACACACACGGGTGCGTCCTGTCGCGTGTTCCAGGTCCTGCAGGAATGACATCCAGGGTCTTCCATCACACTGGGGTTTGTCACGGTCTTGCCAGTCAAGAGCTGGCACATCCAGGTGCCAGTGCTCAGGCATRTATAACCATCCTTCCAAGTTCCTGATTAAACACTGTCCTGTCCCCACAGTCAGGTTCAATAAATGTGTCAGCTAGGAAAAGAGCCTGTTCCCGGTTTATTCTCATGCAAATATCAAACCGTTGGCACTCTGGCTGCAGGAATATTCAGTGCCTCTCTCACTGAGGGACAGGCTCCTCAGTTCTGTCCCTCTCCAGGCTGCCTGGCTCCCRGGGGCGGAGGGGGTCGGGAGGGCAGGAGAGCTCCTGCCTGGACACCCTCCATCCCTCTTCGGAGGGGAGGGCGCCCATCCTTGGGCTGGGTGTGTGGAAAATCCTGTCCAGGGAAGACGGCTGGGAATCTTTCTCCCGGTTTAATGACTGAAATTGTTTGGCTCTTTATTTAGTAAGACATTCGCATGCRTGAGTCCCTCAGTCCTGCCTGTGTTCCTTAACAGCCACTTATTGTGGCCAATTTCTGGCTATTATGGTAATTTCCTGTCCTTGTTCCTCTTTCCAATTCCAAAATTCCACCTGATGAGCTGATTTTCAGTTGCCTGGTGTCAGGTTCTCAGACAGCTTTTGTATCCCTGGCTTGGCAGAGCTGGGTTTGTGCTTGGGGTCACTGAGCTCAGAGGGATTTCCAGCCCAGTGAGGCTGTGGTGCTGTGGTCCTGTTCCTGGCTGAGGGCAGAGTGTGATGGGTGTAGGACCTGGGGCTGGATCCTTGCAGGGTCTGGGATTTGGCTGTTGGGAGCACTGATAAATGCAGGGGGGCACACAGGGGAGGCTGCTCTGCTAAAATGAGGCTGTGCAGAGGCAGATCCTGAGAGGGGGGACGGTGACTTTAATCGTGCCAAAATCCTCCCCTGCACACTGGCTCAGAGGTGAAACTCCCCCACCCCGGGGAGGGATCAGGACATGCACAGGTAGGGCTGAACCTCTCCATCCCTTCCAATGGGGCACAGCTGGCTCAGCTTCACTGAGTGAGAGGCAGCTGCCATGGCTTAGAAGGTGGCAGAATGCAGAGGAGGTGTGCCAACACCCTTTAGTGTCATTTCACCCTTTGGGTTTGGAAAATAGCTAGAATTCTTGTTATTTGTCCTTTAATAGGATTTTTGGAAACCCTTTTGCCCTCATCCCTGGCAGTGCCCAAGGCCAGGTTGGACAYTGGGRCTGGGACACCCTGGGACAGTGGGAGGGGTCGCTGCCCATGGCAGGGGTGGCACTGGATGAGCTCTAGGGTCCCTTCCAACCCAAACCAGTCGATGATCCTAAAATTCTATGATTAGAAGCTGTGGCAGTTGCACATCTGGCTTGGAATGGTCTGACACAGGACTTTCAAAATCCGACAGAAAAGACAATTGCTAGATGTTAAATTTTGCCCCTGCAGAGGTGATGTTAGAAGGAGTCCTGTGAGAGAGCCCAGTCCTGGGCCTGGGATATTTCTGCAGTCAGACATTTCTTGCAATCAATGACTCTTTCCACTTCCAGACTTGGCTCTTTCACTCCCACGTTCACTTTTTTTAGTGTTTTGTCATTGTGTGTAGCAGCTGAGCAAGCATGATGAACTTCTTAGTAAGGTACTGTTGGAAATTACTGATTTTCTTTGCAAAGGAGTTCAGCTTAATTTAGTGAGATACTGGCTCATTTGAAAAATAAAGTTCTGGGCAAATGACTCGTCAGAAGGACTGAGGAGGATTGTGAAGCTGTAAAACATAGCAGCTCCTGTTCACAGGCAGCTGAAGGTGAGAAAAATTTCTCATATGCCTCACAGTTATTAAAATATCAAGTATCCTTCCCTGCCAATTATGTAACCCCTGTGCCACAAGGGCAAATTATTTTAATTATAGGATTGTTGCATGTTCAGAGAATATAATTTCTTTTGAAAATAAAATAAGCTGAAATTCAGGCTTTACAGAGGGAAAGAAAAAGGTTAATTGCTCTGAGCTAGAGACTTGTGCTGAGGGGAGGGGGGATGCTCAGAGAAAATTCAGCAGGTCTGGCAAGGAACCCTGAACTCCAGTTAAATACAGGTTAGGTTGATTCAGTGCTGCCTTCTCACAGTTATATTATATTATTGAGAGAAAAAGGTCATTAGGGGYTGTCGTGCAAACCATGGGAGCAGAGAAAGGGAAAAGGATATTTTTGCAGCCTGAACAGAGATGAGAAATGTCACCTGTACCTGAGGGCAGGCAGTGCCAAGRTCGTGGTGCCCAGCCCCAACGCTGATCACTAGGCTAGGAACCTAGCCTGGGTCTGGGTTTAATTTTGTGTTCTGGGCCTTTGGAGCTGCTTGTCCAGCCCATGGCTGCAGGGATGGTCCAGTCTGACACTCCCAGGTCCCTTTGGTGGGAGCCAGGAGGAGCTGAGCTGCCTGGGCTRGTGCTGAGGGAAGGTCCTGCTGCCCAGAGGGGATGGAGAGGGAAGGGAAGAGCCAAGGGAAGGGTGCCTTGGCTGGCAGCTTCTCCTGGGGCTGGGAGTGACCCTCAGTGGTGCTGGGGATGTTACTGCAAACGTTCCCTTGGCTCTGGAACACGGTCCCTGGAGGATGTGTTTGAGAAGGGGATGAGTAGCACGGTCCCTGTATGTTTTGCGCACCACAGTCCCTGGAGGATGTGTTTGGGATTGGGATGAGCAGCAGGGTCCAGGAAGGAGAGTTTGGGATCGGGATGAGCAGAGAGGACTCAGAGAATCAAAGCAATTTGAGGAGGGCAAACCATGAAGCTCTCACAGATGAAATCAAGCACATGGGCTCACCCCAGTCCTGTTTGGAGTCCAGATTTGGCTGTCACAGCACGAGGGCCTGAGGCTGTGACCCTGCTGGGGGCTGGCAGGGGCCCAGGGCCAGGAGCAGCCCCTGGAGCTCAGGTGCTGCACACAGGTGGAGGTTGGGACCTGCAGGGAGCAGTCACACCCAAAGTCCAGACGTTGCTCACTGTGCCCTTCCATGTGATGGGATATCCTTGTCAGACAGTGGATYCTCTATCATCTGTCTCCTTTGCTACACTGGGGGAACAGGAATTGCATGGAAATGTAATCCAGACATGGTGAATGAAACTAAAAGGGTTTTGCAGATGCACTGGGATCTTTCTCCTTGAGACAATGAATCACAGTTTAACCAGAAGAGAGGATTAAGCTAATATCTTTTGGACCAGTAATGTCTTTCAAAGGGCACACAAGCCACCGAGGTCTCCAGTGACTCTTTGTCTTACTTTTATTAAATACTTCATCACTCTAGAAAACACCTCAGAGCTTGTTACAGCTGAGGGCAGCTTTAAAATATGGTAATATAATGCACCACAATGACATATCCATTTTACACCTCTCCATTCAGGCTGCAGAACAATGCTCATAACTGATGTGTTTAGGTGTCTGGGAACTGATCCTCATCCCCATTTGGCTGTGCCCTYGCTGAGTCCCTTCAGAAGGAAGTTTCACTCAGTATTCTAGGAATGTTTCTTTCCTTTCCAGGTAAATAATTTGCAAATATTGCCCAGTTTTTGKTGCAGTGGCATAGTCTATGTGTAAGAAAATGCCGTAGTCTGATCACAGAAGGGCTTGGGTGGGAACAGACCTTAAAATTCATCTCATTCCTTCCCTTTCCATGGGCAAGGACACCTCCCACCAGACCAGCTTTCTCCAAACCCTGTCCAGCCTTGCCCAGAGCACTTCCACTCCCATTTCAGCTGAAGGGGCTGAGCCAGGCAAACCCTAAAGTGTTAGAGGTGGGCACAGCACAGCCCTGTACCAGCCAGGAGAGCCCCAAAGTGTCAGAGGTGGGCACAGCACAGCCCTGTACCAGCCAGGAGAGCCCCAAAGTGTCAGAGGTGGGCACAGCACAGCCCTGTGCTCAGCACCAAAGTGCCAGAGGTGGGCACAGCACAGCCCTGTGCTCAGCTGGGCAAGCCCCAAAGAGCCAGACGGGCTCCAAGGCTCCTCAGCCTCCTGAGGCTCCTCTGTTCTCCAGATCTCTTCAGCTCCCTGAGGCTCTGCAGCTCCCCAGCCCCAGGGCACAGGCAGTGCTTCCCTCCTGCAGCACCTGGCATGAGCAGCTGTGCCCTTCTGGGAGTGCTCCTGGTGATGCCTTCAGGTCTAACTCTCATATTTCCCAGACGCTGCGCTGCATTGGTGTGTGACTCTGCACTCCACACACAGTGCCAGCAGCTCTCCTCACAGCTCAGTCCCACAGAACAATCCTTTGCTCTCCTCAGGCACACAGAACAATCCTTTTCCTCTCCTCAATCACACTCTCAATCCTTTTCCTCTCCTCAGTCCCACAGAACAATCCTTTTCCTCTCCTCAGGGATGGGTCTGGGGAAGGATTGTGGGATTCACATCTGGGTTCACAGATGTCTGCACTCGGATGTGTCACCCTGTTTTTTTAAGATTTTCTAAGCCTTCTGATGTTAACATTCCTGTAACAAACTTTCTCTCACACTTTCTGTAAATAACTCGTTGTTTTACAYTCTTTTATGGAGGAGGAGAAATTTGATGGGCTGTTGGTTTGTCCAGTGTCATTGGAGAGGGGGCACTGTCACCCTCCAATGCACTGTCAATCCTGGAAATCTATAAATGTTGGAGTCAGAAATTAAAAAGTCTCTTTTTACCTCGAAAAAAGCAGTGTGTCTGTGTCGTGTTATTTCRTGTCCTATAGTGACACGGATGTGTACATGCAAACACAGACATTCCTGCAAGTCTGCAATAATTCTGTAGTTCCCAATGAGCTAGGAAATAGTTCTGATTGGTGAAAACACTTTATTGCAATACAGAGTTCTGGATTATTGAGTCAAAGCCAGAAACCTTGTTCCATGAGCAGTTTAAACTCCTAAATCCTGATACACCCACCGGAGCTGGCTTTGGTTCCAGAGAGCTGAGGTTTGGAAAGTTTCTATTTTCAGCCCCAAGTAGGATTTTTGTGACAAACTCTCACCCTTCCTTGGAAAGTTGGATCCCCACTCAGGGGAGCAGAGCCATCCCAGCCCCTGTGCCCAGCCCCTGGCTGGGATCTGGAGACAGAGGCTGCCTCAGCTGTGCCACAGCATCCTCCTCTCCCGGAGTATTTTGGGTACCAGACCTGCTCTTTTCCCTGCACCAAGAAATGTTCTGTCACCCACTGGCCATGCTGCTGCCAGCACGGGTACGTCCTCAGAACTGATCAGGAGAAATCTTGTAGTGGAAAAATGCATCTTGATGAGCAGGATAAACCCAAACCTGTGATCTGTGGCAGGATTTGGTGGCCAAGTGCAGCCTGAGCAAAGGCCGAACCTTTCCAACACGCAGCAGGCCCTTGGAAGGAAACCTTTGTTGGAAGCTCACCTTGCTGAGGGCAGGGCTGGGTGCCCAGCACGTGCTCAGGCAGAGCCACGGTGCTGCCCCTGTCTCTTATACACATCTAGATGTGTATAAGAGACAGGTGCTGCCCTGTGCGCTGTGAGCTCTCTTTTATCTCAGCCCCGTTCCAAGGGAGGCAGACAAAGGCAGAGCTGAGCCGGGGGAGCTGGGAGAAGGCTGGTGTTGCCATGTTCTCTGTTCTCTGAGCCATCGCCATGGAAACGGGAGGATGGGGCTGACCTTGTTAGTTTGCCACTGATCCTGCCAGGGCTCAGCCTTCCAGCTCACCGTAAGCTCCTCTGGGACTGGAGATGCACATCTGAAGCTCATAAATTGTAGGGGTAAAAGCCACAGAATTTTGGAAATGTGAAATGTAGGATCTGTTAACCTGCACTTCAGATGTGCTGGCTGGGAAGGGAACAGCTATTTTTGTGCAAATGGTGCACTGAGATATAAAAGAGGTTTGCTATTAAGTTCACTGTTAATTATACAATTCCCTAGGCTCTCCAGTGCCTCTCCACACAGGTCTCCAAATGGGCAGGTGCCAATCCTGCTCCACAAGCCTCTGTCCCACCCTGGTGCCCTGGGCAGGGTCTGTGGCAGGGCTCCCATCGGGGTTTGGGCAGTGGCAGGGCTGGAGCTCTGCCCACCTCTCCCATCCACCTCCCCCCTCAGCAGCTTTGGTTACAGGGGCGAGCCAGGCATGGCCCTGAGGGAGAAACTGGGAGCTTCCATCTATGGCCCTCGCACAGACAGGAGGTGCTGCCCGAGACACATTTAATCCTGCCCTAGAGCTGTTTAGACACATTTAACCCTGCCCTAGAGCTGCTCCAGACACATTTAATCTGTCCCTAGAGCGTACCCTAGACACATTTAACTCCTGCCCTAGAGCTGCCCCAGAACAATTTAATCCTGCCCTAGGCTGGCTCCAGACACATTTAATCCTGCCTAAGAGCTTGTTTAGACACATTTAATCCTGCCTAGAGCTGTTTAGACACATTTAACCCTGCCCTAGAGCTGTTCTAGACACATTTAATCCTGCCCTAGAGCTGTTTAGACACATTTAACCCTGCTCTAGAGCTGCTCCAGACACATTTAATCCTGCCCTAGAGCAGGGGGGAGGCTTGTCCTGCTCTCTGCAGAAAAGGCARTGGTGCTTTGGGCAGGAGCCCAGGGGAAGGGGCACAGGGAGGTCTCAGTCAGTGAGGGATCAGGAGCAGTTTGGAGATGCTGAATCTCCCAGAGTACTTAAATAAATGCGCCCACTGGTCCCACATTGCCTGTTCTGTGGCAGCCTGGCACCAACGTGCCCAGGCCAGGATCTCCTGGTTTGGTCTGTGCACAGACCTGCCTGTGGAACTCACTGTGTGCAGAGAAAATACAGATAAGGAAACATCCAAGACAACAAGAGCACACTAAAAGGATTCCCAAGGGGGCCTGCAAAGGCTGGAGAGGGACTGGGGACAAGGCATGGAGGGACACGAGCGAGGGAATGGCTCCCAGTGCCAGAGGGCAGGGATGGATGGGAGATTGGGAATTGGGAATTCCTGGCTGGGATGGAATGGTTTCCACTGCCAGAGGGCAGGGATGGATGGGAGATTGGGAATTGGGAATTCCTGGCTGGGCTGGAATTGCCAGAGCAGCTGTGGCTGCCCCTGGATCCCTGGGACTGTCCAGGGCCAGGCTGGACATTGGGGCACCCTGGGACAGTGGGAGGTGTCCCTGCCATGGCAGGGGTGGCACTGGATGTCCCTGAAGGTTCCTTCCAACCCAAACCACTCTGGGATTCTGTGATTTTGGGAGTCTATCATTATATCAGCCTATGACCCTGTGGTTCTGTGATATTGAGCAAAGATTTAATGACATAAAGCACCTGCCAAGCCTCAGGAATAATTGGTCACTGAAGGGTGCAGCAGTGCAATGTGGGGTGGGCAGCAGTGGAAGGACCTGGCTGCTCACAGAGCCCAGGCTGCCCATCYACAGCTCCTGCTCAGAGCCCTGGCTCTGTGTGCCTGCAGGGACCCCGAGCTCAGGGCAGGGATTCCCTCCAGGAACCTGGGTATGGGTCCCTTGGGATCCCCAGTCTGCTTTGATCCGTGACCACAGCAGTATTATTCTGGTTTTTGATGCAGCAGTATAATTCTGGGTTTTGATGCAGCAGTATAATTCTGAATTCCGCTGAGGACCTGTCCATGGGATGACCACTGCAATCTCAATAAATCACTTTGTCTCCATGACTTGGCTCCACAGCCTCAGCCTCTTATTTGAGATCCAYGAGCAGGGCTGGAAATGTAAGAACATATTTCATGGATGTAATTGGTTTTCTGCTTTTAGGCCTGTATTTACAGGTGCCCTATGTGGCCTTGCATCCAGCTGTTAGATATTATGAAGATGTTACTTCCATATTTACATTTTATTTCATCTYTAAGTTTCTTGCAGGTTATATATCTGTTTGCATAATTTGGGCTAATTTACAGGGGTTTTCAAAGAGGAGAAACCTTTCAGCATTCCTTTCATGCAGTCCAATCACAAGTTTTTTGGGTTGGAAGGGAAGTTAAAGCTCACCTTGTTCCATCCCTGCCATGGGCAGGCACCTTCCACTAGACCAGGTTGCTCCAAGCCCTGTCCAGCCTGGTCTTTTCTGCCTTACCTTTATTTCCATGATAGTTTTTCTTCACATCCCACAGAGAGAACATTCAGGACAGGCTGAAATAAATGCAGCTGGAATTTGGAAGGTTAATGCAGAGAGGCTCGGCAGGCCAGCACAGTGTGTCCCCAGCTGAGCTCTGATCCAGGGCTATGGGCACAGACAGGCTCACCTGGCCCAGCTGAGCTCTGATCCAAGGCTATGGACACAGGCTCACCTGGCCCAGCTCTGGGAGCTCTGCACAGGAGCCTTTGGTTCCCTTCCACTGACAAAGTCTGCTCCAAAACTCTGCTTTGCCTGGGCACGGAGCTCTCTGGGACGTCTGGGAGCTCTGTCCCCCTCCCCTCTGGGGCAGCAGCAGCCTGAGAGGAGCTTTGCTGCTGTCGGGGGAGGTGACACGGCACTTTCTGGGAGCTGACCTGGCACATTCCCAGAGGTGACCCAGCACATTCCCAGATGTGACCCAGCACAATCCCAGAGGTGACCCAGCACATTCCCAGATGTGACTGTCCTGGTTTAGGGCAAATTTGGTAGAGAATCCCCAAGGGGGCCCCTCCAGAAAGCAAACCCACACGGCCCCTCCCTCCAACCGGTTTGGGAAGGATTCCTTGGAGAGAAGTGGAAAGAACCTGTTTATTTACCAGGCACAGCACCCCTCAGCAGCACAAAAACCTGTTTATTTACCAGGCACAGCACCCCCAGCACACAAAACCTTTTATTTACCAGGCACAGCACCCCCAGCACAACAAAACCTGTTTTATTTACCAGGCACAGCACCCCCAGCACACAAAACCTGTTTATTTACCAGGCACAGCACCCCCAGCACACAAAACCTGTTTATTTACCAGGCACAGCGAACCCCCAGCACACAAAATGAACAATACCAGGTGACACCACTCTGTCACCGCTCTGACAAAGATGAAAAATGCAAGAAGTCTCTCTGGGGTGGTCGCTCTGTTCTCAGTCCCTCCTGTGCTGGGGCAGCTGCTGCAGCCACAAGGTGCAAACTCTGGTGTTCCCAGGTCCCAGCCCGGAGCAGGTTCGAGATGGTCGAAAAAAAGAAGAAACAGTCCAGGAAGAAATTTGGACTGTTTAGCTAAACTAACTAATGAGCAGGAGCAAAAGCAAGCAGAAGTGAAGCAGAAACAAGAGCAAGAGAGAGAGAGAGCAAAGCAAAAAGCAAAAGCAAAAAAGCGAAAGCAGCACTGTGTACTGCCCGTCTCTGTGTCCCTGATAAGAAAACCCAAACAAAACTTTCACTCTTCAAAGCCAGTCTTAAAGGCACAGAACATAATATCCTGCAGAAACAGAACACATGAATGGGGATACAAGCATCATAACGTCACCCTAGGACAGTGACCCAGCACATCCCAGAAGTGACCCAGCACAACCCCAGAGGTGACCTGGCACATTCCCAGATGTGACGCAGCACATCCCAGAGGTGACCTGGCACATTCCCAGGTGTGACCCAGCACATTCCCAGAGGTAACCCAGCACATCCCAGAAGTGACCCAGCACAACCCCAGAGGTGACCTGGCACATTCCCAGATGTGACCCAGCACAACCCCAGAGCTGACCCAGCACATTCCCAGAGCTGACCCAGCACATCCTGGAGGTGACCCAGCACATCCCAGAGGTGACCTGGCAGATTCCCAGAGCTGGCCCAGGTGAGTCATTCCCACATTCCCACATTCCCACATTCCCACATTCCCACATTCCCACATTCCCACATTCCTGGGTGGCTGTGCCGCCTCCAGCTGCTGCCACAGCCGGGGGCACGGGGGGAGCCTGGTGCTGTCACACAAAATCCTGACAGTGGAAGAACATGGCAGGGTAATAAACTCTGTCCCTTCTGGCTGTGGGAGCTCAGCAGGCACGCTGATCTATTTTATAAAATTATATTTTGTCTTTTTGCTGAAGCATAAAGGWGGGCCTGGGTCAGGCATTTGATTTTGTCTATAAAATAACACAGACCAAAAATAGGAGACTGGGAAGGCACTAGAGAATTGGTCAAACTTTCAGTAACAGTGAAACCTTGTCCAGGAGACAGAGAAATTTATTTCCATTTTTTAAAAAATCAATACTCAATTTTGAAACATTTGCACTTTAAATTTTTC
Organism: Sporophila hypoxantha; assembly: GCA_002167245.1. Taxonomy (NCBI): domain Eukaryota; kingdom Metazoa; phylum Chordata; class Aves; order Passeriformes; family Thraupidae; genus Sporophila; species Sporophila hypoxantha. The sequence goes on from NDFG01000008.1 coordinate 83,082, forward strand.
AAATGAAATACTGAAAAGCTTTACCAAKAAAAGAGAGAGCCAGCTAAGAGAGAGCCTGGGATAGTGGAAGGTGCCCCTGCCCATGGCAGGGGTGGGATGAGATGAGCTTTAAGGTCCTTTCACACCCAAAGCACTCTGTGGTTTTGTGACTCCCTGCCATGGGGCACCTGGGTTTCCCCTGGTAGCCTTTGTCCCTCACACACCCWGTGAGCTGCTGCAAATTGTAGAATGATAATTTGCTACACGAGTCCATTTTTAATGTATAAGTGAATCACTTTGTTTCAGTGGTTATGCAAAACTCTGAGGTGAGCCCAAGCTGCAGCTGGGTCAGGATGTGAGTGGCTGAGCATGGAAACAGGATGGAAACTCCCTGCCCACGGTGAGCTGATGTTATTTCATCCAAGCAAGAACACAGATCATTAAAAAAAAAAAAAAAATATTACCAGATATCAGAATGGGTAGCTTTGTGTAARAAATGAAACTTTTCTTTTCTTTGCTCCTCAGGTATTTAATGAGAACAGGCCATAGAATCCTAGAATCACTGCACCCTAATCCATCTTCCAGCTTCAGTGGTGCCCATTTGTAAGCATGGATAAAGGAGGTTCCAAAGGATGCTGATGCCCTGGGATCCTCCGTCACTCAGAGCTGACTGCCACAGACCCGGAGCAGAGAGCAGCACTCAGGGAAGAGGTGTTCCAGCKGCTAATTAATTCGATTTTTTCACCTGGCCACAAATGGATAAAATCAGAATCCCAGTCCGTGCCTGGTGTGGGATTCAGTCTGTGCCTGGTGTGAGATTTAGCCTGTGCCAGCCTGAATGAGGATGGTGCTTTTCTCGCTCTGTTTTTTCTTTTATGAGAACGTGGGATGGGATGGGATTGGAGGGTTTTGAGCTTGAGCCCAGGGGGTGGAGCAGCCG
>NDFG01000008.1:143096-167835 GCA_002167245.1 Sporophila hypoxantha
ATGGGCACTCCTGATCCATCCCTTTACGCGCCACAAAAAAACAACCCCAAAACAATCCTGCATCCACCCCTGGGCCCCCACTTCCTGATCCAATCCCTGGGGGTCCTCTCCCTGATCCATGCGCCTGGGCCACTCCCTTGATCCATCCCTGCGCCGCACTCAGCTGCATCCATCCTTCTGAGGCACTCCCAAGTCCACCCCTGGGCATCCCTGATCCACCCCTGGGCACTCCTACCATGATCCACCCCTGCGGCAACTCCTGATCCATCCATGCGCGCCACTCCTGCTGCATCCAGCTCCTGCGGCACTCCAGACTAAAGATGACACACATGCGCGCTAGTTCCTACAGTGCGCTCTTCCTCCCGGACCTGCGAGGCAGGCAGCTACGCACAATCATGGTGTCACCGTTGTGTGTGTGCTGATGCCATCCCCGTGAGTGGGGAGCTACTCGCTCGCAGACACCTCTTATCCCGGGCCCACTCCTGATCCACCCTGCGGCCACTCCTGATCCACTCCTGGCCCCACTCCTGCATTCCATCCCTGCGGCACTCCTGATCCATCCATGGGCACTCCTGCGCTTTATCCCTTGGGCCCACTCCTGATCCACCCCTGGGCACTTCCTGATCCACCGCCTGCGGCCACTCCTGATTCCATCCCATGGGCACCACTCTTCCTGACCCTTCATGCGCCGCCAACTCCTGATCCAGCCCCCCTGGGCACTTCATGGACGCCATCCTATGCGGCGGCGGAAGGCTTCCTGCGATCCACCCCTGCGGCCATCCTACCCACCCCTGGTGCGCACTCCTTGATCCATCCACTGGCGCCCCACTCCCTGCACCGCATCAGGGAATAGCTCACCCCCCTCCACCCCCCAGCATGTGCCCAGTTGCCCCATCCCTGGGTGCTCTGGCTCCCTCTCTGCAGCCCAGCGGACAGGCGATGCTCTGATAACAACAGCAGCAGAGCCAGCGCCATGTCCCCTCTGCAAGGAAACCCTGCCCCACAGACAGAATCCAGTAGCTGTCCTGCAGCTGGGAAGCCGACCCACAGACCTGTGGGGTGCCAGCTCCTGGACCCTGCACAGAACATCCCAGCAGCCCAGCCTAGCAGCTGCGGCACTGGGCCCAACCCTCCCTGAGCCTCTGCCAAGGGCCATGGGTCTTACCAGCCCTGTGGGGTGGCCACAGCTGCGAGCCTGCTCCCATACCCAGAAGAGCCCAGGGCACCATAAGGCACGGCCCCCAGCACTGCCCTGAGGGCTCCCCTGGGCCCCGTGTGCTCACTGCAGGACCTGCTCTGCCCCCTATGCCCCCTGCCAGGACCTGCCCCTGCTGCCCCCTTTTTTTTACCCAGCGACCTGCCCTGCGCCCCCTGCGCGAGCCGACCTTGCCATGCGCCCTCGTCCCAGGAGCAGCGATCAGTTTTGCATCCCGTGCGCAGGCTGCCTCGGGAACAGATTTTTTACTAGGAGCATTGGCCAAAAGCAAACCTGCGTGTATTCAATAAGCAGTCACACTTGCAAGAGCTGCAGCTGCCCAATAAATGTGCTGCGAGCTGTGTTTCATATGGTAATTAAGCTGGCATAATTTCAATGAACCTTTCCCACGTGAGCAGAAACCCGCTCTGCCCTAATGCCAGAAGAGAAATTGCGAGTTCCTGCTCCTCGCCCGGAAAATGCCGTTATATTGCCCGGCTCAAAATACACAGGCTTTCCAGTTAGCAGCAGGAGGAACTGCAGGCCCCTGGGGCCGGAGAGATCTGCACGCGCAACAATTAATCCTGGTCTGGCTGGAGCCCCGTGCGCCGAAGGGCAGGCAGTCAATCCTGGCGCAATATAATCAAGCTCCAGTTCAAAAGCCCAACTGAAATTGCATTTCCTGCCCTGCGTGTGGTCCCTGTGCTGCGTTTCCCCACAGCCACAGTACTGAGCCCACGTGTGCTGTCACCTTACTGGAAACACGAAAGAACACCAAGCCCCCTCGCCACATACCACTGCCCCCTTCCTCAAGGTGAAGCCGCCCAAGAACAGCAAAGAGCCTTCATTTTCTCACTACCGCATGTACAGATTTCCAAAAGTGACAGCCGGACTTGTTATGGTGGTGCTTTTTGTCGAGCGGTGACAGCTGACACCTCCTGCCCAATGACACCTGCCGTCACACAAACAGATCCACTCAACTCTTCCTCCTGCACCTCCATAAAGAATGCAAAACAATGCAGTTATAGTACAGAAAGGGTTGCTTGAGAAAGTTCAGCACTACGGCAAGAATAATCCAATATTCAGCAAGGGCCTAGAAAATCTAAAAACACCAGGCTGGTGTACACATGCTGACCCCCCTGCTAGTCTTCCCTGGCGTTGCGTTCGCCCATCAGATTCCCTGGTGCTCCCGGTGACCGGGCGTTAGCTGAAGGCCGATTACACGGCCCCGTTGAGAAAAAAACTCGCCACAGGGCTGGAGCTCGGACACCTGAGTGACCTCGTCACTCCCCCACCAGCGCAGCTAACCAGGGCCAAAAAAGCAAGCCGCCGAGAGGCCCTTTCAGCCCATCTTTTGAAGGCTACGCGACTCTCCAGTAACATGCGTTAGCTTCCTAGTTTGCGCTTGCGCCCCCGTATAAGAATACTAGCCTCGTGCAGGTAATCTTTGGTCAAGTACATCGTTTTAGATAGCTCAATTTCTTACTAAACCGGCCAATATCCTCCGCTCTTATCCAGCAAAACTATCTTTGAACACTCGCCTGCGCTGTTTTCCCTCACGCCTTCATGTTTCTCTCTTCAATAATAGTAATATTAATAATAATAATAATAATTAATAATAATGCTCTGTCCTATACCTTATTAGCCATTTCTAAGTCAACATTTCATAGCCTCAGGCCCGTTTACACTACAGCGCACACCCTATGTAGATCTTTCAGGCGGGGGGGTCGGCGGGAACACCCCCCCTACCCATAATATGATGACGGCCAGCTCGGCCCCCCATTATGTGATCTTTGCTGTTAAAACGCTTTTCAGCGCGTATTTTCCTATAAAATGATAAAATAAATCTTAATTACAATAAACATTTTTCTATCTCCTCACAATATTCCCACTGGGAGGTCATGGGCCTGCGATCCGGCCTGCTCATCTCTTTCTCCGCCAAGGCAACGGTTTGCAGAAGCACTTTGCCTCGGCTTGACGTTGTTCAGGCGGTTCAGACAGGGGCCTTCGCAGGGTGCTGAAAATACCCCTGTTCAGTGCTCTTGGGCAGCACCATCTCTTCCTTCTTGGAAGCTCCATTGGTTGGGAATGAGGGGGCGATGTATGCTGTGGAATCTCAATAAAATCAGAGGCGCTTTGGGAAAGCTGCAAAAGCAGCCGGGACCTCAGAGACATGCAGAACTGGGATTTGGAGGCCTGAGCAGCCAGCCATGAGATTGCGTCAGCCAGAAAATTAACTTTAAATCATGCCTAGATAACAAGCCCTCATAATGGACAATAGGACAACACATGCGGATCTGTCGACATGCTCTGATTTAATGTTATTGTCCGTGGACTTGCCGTGGTGTAAGACACATAACTCCCTAAGCTGCCCAGAAACAGTTTATCTTAGACAAGATCATTGTTAGGAAGTTCCTAAGCCCGGGGTTTAATAATGAGAGCAGCGTTCCTGCCCTCGCTGCATCTGTTTGGGTTTTTGTCAAGGCTCATCATAGCCACCCGGTATTGTATTTGAAATAACAAGACACTTGTTTGGCGTCGGCGTATCTATTAACCACCAACGCCACGCGTAAGCACTTGTGCTCTCGTCTGAGCTATAGATGAGTGGATTGCCGAGTAGAACTGCACTCTGTTCGAGAAATATAGTAAGTATACTGATGCATTCTGAGTGATGCCGACTTATACTTGATGTTCATAGACTTTATATGAATATCACTGTCAGACCGAATGGATGGTTGCTTTTGACTTTGTGGCTGTTATCTGGTCAGCATTAAATAAGCTCCATAAAGTGTCCAGTTGTGCACATTGTAGTCTTCTTGTATCTGCCGCTCTGCTCCTGGATGTGACGCATCCTACGTTGGCCCATTTCTGTACTTCAGTTTTGTGTGTGTGTGGTGCTTATTGCTCTGCCCGATGTGTTCACTAGCCAGACTTTGCGAAGTATGTGAGGCTGTGGATGCCCTGAGAGAAGATCAAACCCGTAGCTCTCCAGGACCTCATTGGCGAAGCGGCCTATGGGGCTCTCCTTAAGCGAGGCACTGCGTGGCCAGGGGCAGGGCCACGCCTTGGCGAGGTTAAAACCATGTATAAAAGACTCCCCAGAAGGAGAGAGACTCAGGTCCTGCACAATGAGGTGGTTGGTGCTCTGCGGTTTAGGCGTTTGACAGTAACAACAGAGGAGGTTTGGCGAATCCTCTCTCCAGCCAGCGCGTACTATGGTAATTCCCATATGCGGTGTTTTGGGTCCCGTACTGATATCCATGAAGAAAGTAGTCTCCACTATCACAGAAATTCCTGAGACTGGCTACTCCCCTAACCCGGCATGTTCTACCCCTGCTGCTCCTCAAGCCAAGGCAGCCTATTCCATCAAACTTGCCCACTAGACCTACCGTGGTGCGCCGGCGTTGCCCCCCGGTCGTAACTGCGTGCCAGCCCACACTACCTTGTGCCGAGCACATCAATCCGTCGTGCCTAGCCATCCCTGCGCTCCGCACCAGGCCTGCGCCGCCACACTGCGGCTCGCGCGGCTGTCACGATTGTAATAGCTCACCCCCCTCCAGCCCCCCAGGTGTGCCCAGTGCCCATCCCTGGTGCTCTGCTCCCCTCTGAGCCAGGGACAGGGATGCTCTGATAACAACAGCAGCAGAGCCCAGGCCGTGTCCCCTCTGCAAGGAAACCCTGCACGGACAGAATCCAGAGTGTCCTGAGCTGGAAGGACCCACAGCCCGTGGGGTGCAGCTCCTGGCCCTGCACAGACACCCCAGCAAGCCCAGCCTGAGCTGGGCACTGCCCAAACCCTCCCTGAGCTCTGGCAGGGCCAGGTCCCAGCTGTGGGGCCACAGCTGGAGCTGTCCCACCCCAGAGAGCCCAGGGCACCATAAGGAGCCCCCAGCACTGCCCTGAGGGCTCCCCTGGTCCTGTGCCCCTGCCAGGACCTGCCCCTGTGCCCCTGCCAGGACCTGCTCTGGCCCTGTGCCCCTGCCAGGACCTGCCCTGGCCCTGTGCCCCTGCCAGGACCTGCTCTGACCCTGTGCCCCTGCCAGGACCTGCCCTGGCCCTGCCTGGACCTGGCCCTCGTTCCCCAGGAGCAGGACAGTTTTGATCCCGTGGATGCTGCTGGGAACAGATTTAAGGAGCATTGGAAAAGCTGCTGTATTCAATAGCAGTCACACTGAAGAGCTGCAGTGCAATAATTGCTGGAGTGTGGTTCTATGGTAATTAAGCTGGGATAATTGATGAACCTTCCCAGTGAGGAGAAACCCGCTCTGCTAATGGCAAAGAGAAATTGGAGCTTTCCTGTCCTCGGAAAATGGTTTATTGCCCGGTCAAAATACACAGGCTTCCAGTTAGAGAGAGGAAGTGAGGCTGGGGGGAGAGATCTGCACGGCACAATTAATCCTGGTCTGGCTGGAGCCCGTGGGAAGGGCAGAGTCAATCCTGGGATATAATCAAGCTCCAGTTCAAAAGCCCAAACTGAAATTGCATTTCCTGCCCTGCTGTGGCCCTGTGTGCGTTTCCCCACAGCACAGTGAGCACGTGTGTGTCACTATTGGACACGAAAGAACACAAGCACACCACTGTTCTCAAGGTGAAGGAAGAAAGAAAGAGTTCATTTTCTCACTTCAGCATTTACAGATTTCCAAAAGTGACAGCGGATTGGAGGGTGACAGTGCCACCTCCCCAATGACACTGGTCACACAAACAGTCCATCAACTTTCTCCTCCTCCATAAAGGAATGCAAAAAAATGAGTTATTTACAGAAAGTGTGTGAGAAAGTTCACTACAAGAATATCAATATCAGAAGGCCTAGAAAATCTTAAAAAACCAGGGTGACACATGTGCTGCTGCTTCCCATCAGATCCTGGCTCCGGGGGCTGCAAGGACAGCCCTGAGCTCCCACAGGGCTGGCTGAGTGCTCACATCCCCACCAGCAGCCAGGGCCAAAGCAAGGGAGGCCTTTCAGCCCTGCTTTGAAGGAGTAACATGTTCCAGTTTGGCTGCCCCGTATAAAATACCCTGCAGTACATCTTTTATAGCTCAATTTCTTTAAAATACTGAGTCTTATCCACAAAACTATCCTTTGAAACTTGTTTTTAGTTCAGTTTCTCTCTTAATAATAGTAATAATAATAATAATAATAATAATAATAATAATAATAATAATAATAATAATAATAATAATAATAATAATGTCTGTCCTATCCTATAGCATTTCTAAGTCAACATTTCATAGCTCAGGGTTTACACACAGGCACACCCTATGTGATCTTTCAGGCACACCCTATGTGATCTTTCTGTTAAACTTCAGGGATTTTCTATAAAATGATAAAATAAATTTAAATAAATTTAAATAAATTTTCTATTTCTCATATCCCAGGAGTCAGGGCCCATCCCTGCTCACCCCCAAGGGAAGGTTTTGCAGAGATTTGCTGTTGTTCAGGTCAGACAGGGGCTCCAGGGGGTGAAATCCCCTGTTCAGTGCTCTTGGGAGCACATCCTTCCTCTGGTGTGGGAATGAGGGGATGATTGTGGGAATCCATAAAATCAGAGGGGTTTGGGAAAGCTGCAAAAGGCAGGCCTCAGAGACAGCAGAACTGGGATTGGAGCTGARCAGCAGCCATGAGATTGGTCAGCAGAAAAATTATTTAAAYTGTAGRAAAGCAAGGACAAATAGAACAATGGTCTGTGTATTAATGYTTGTCTGGAATAACTCCCTAAGCTGCAGAAAAGTTYATYTAGYRAGATATTAGGRAGTTCTAAGCTTAATAATGGAGCTCTGTGCATTGTGTTTGAAGGCTCACAAGCAGGTATTGTATTTGAAATAAGCAAGCATTGTTTAACCAAAGGTACCTGTGCTTATAGTGGTTGGATAGAACTACTGTCAATATAGTATATATATTGAATATATATTATATAGATATAAATACTGTCAATGTGCTTTTGCTTTGTGTGATTGGTCAGAAAACTCAAAAAGTGAGTTGTGACATTGAGTTCTGTGTCTGCTGTCTGGGATGTGAGCTGGTGGCATCTTCCCATTGTCATGGCCATGGAATGGGACTGGTGCTGGAAAATCAAACAGCTCCAGGGCCATGGGAAGGGCCATGGGGCCATGGGGCCAGGGGCAGGGCACGCCTTGGGAGGTAAAACCATGTATAAAAGACTCCCCAGAAGGAGAGAGCTCAGGTCCTGCACAATGAGGTGKTTTTGCCTGGGTTTAGGGCTTTTGACAGTAACAACAGAGGCGGTTTGGGATCCTCTCCAGCAGGATTCCCAGGTGTTGGGTATATATCCATGAGAAAGAGCATTCACAGAAACCCACTGGCACTACCCCTGCATTTCACCCTCTGCTCACAGCCAAGGCCTTGCACTGACCAGGGTGGGGCTGCCCCCTGTGCCAGCACACTCCTGTGCCAGCACACCCCTGTGCCAGCACATCCCTGCGCCACCAGGCTGGCACACTGGGCTGGGGCTGTCCCACCCTGGTGGCACCAGCATGGATGGATCTTGTCTGCAGTCCTGGCACCTGATCCACCATTCCAAGGGCATCACCTTGCTGCTTTAAACCTGATTTCTCTCAGGAATCTTGGAATATTGCCTGCTGATCAATAAAAGCACAATTGTGCTTCCATCCAGCCCCATGGCAGCCAAGGGCATCACGGCCTYTGCTTTCCCTCACCTTCCATTCTTACACCCAAACCCCACYGTTCTGTCATTTCTTCTTAAAAGCCACCATCAAATGGCTGAATGACCTTTAAAATATCCCTCCCAACACAAACTCTTCTGTGGTTCTGTGCTCAGAGCCCATCAGATCCTGCTGGTATTTGAATGCAGTGTCAAAGGAGACAACGTTGAGCCTAAAGAATGCAGAGGMAGAAGCTCCTGTTGTGAAACAATTTGTCTCACTCTTTAAAGCCACAGTGACTGGCAGATTAAAATGTTATTTTCTGCCTTGTGTCTGGAAGGGCCAATCACAGTGACAAGAGTGGCCTTGTCCCAGACTCTGCAGTGGCTCTGGAGCCTTGGAGGAGCTGTGYACTGCACTGAAGGAAATGCTGTTTTCTGAATGTTCTCATGTCCCTTGGGCTGAGCCAATTCAAACCCATCCCCTTTCCTCAAAGCTTCCTGCCCTGGGCTGGGTGCAGGCAGGAGGAGCTGCTGCTCCCCTGGGACAGCAGTGCTGGGGCAGTGCCAGGTCTGTGACAGAGCTGTGGGGCAGTGCCAGGGCCATGGGGCAGTGCTAGGTCTGTGGGGCAGTGCCAAGGCAGTGCCAGGGCTGCGGGGCAGTGCCAGAGCTGTGCCAGAGCTGTGGGGCAGTGCCAGGGCTGTGGGGCAGGGGTCACACGAGCCCAGCCCTGGCTGTGGGGGCTGCAGGGCTGGAAGCAGAGCCAGGCATGTTTGGGGTGAGGGGGGTCACCCCCCAGGGCACAAGGGGTGCCTGTTTGTGGTGGTGCCCATGAGCTGAAGGAGCCAGCTGCAGGAAACCAAGGGGCACAAATCCCTCTCATCTGAGGGTGCTTTTCCTCCATTAAATCCTGTTCTGGGCTGAGGATGCAGGGGCAGCCTGCTGCACGGCAAAACAACATTCCATCTTCTGTAATCTCAGCAGCCATATGGCTCGTGTTTGAAATGGGGGCTCCCCACTGCCTTCAAAGGCCCAAAACCAGCAGAAGGTTCGGGAACGTCCTTTTCAGCAATTCCAGTTTGCTGTGATTTTAATAATGCAAATGTTCCCTGAGGTTTGCATCACCACTAACTCAGACAGAATCAGAGACAGAATCGCTGAATCCTTCAGGTTGGAAAGGTCCTCTCTGACCACCCAGCCCAACCCTTGCCCAGCGGTGCCAAGGGCACACTGACCATGTCCCCAAGTGCCACAGGCACAGGGCTTTAACCCCTGCAGGGATGGGCTCTCCACCCTGCCTGGGCTGGAGGATCGATGGTCTCCTCCAGCCAGGGCTCAGGATGGAGATCTGTATCACACCCAAGACAGCTCAGCTACCTCAGATGGCATAAAATCAGCAGGATGGCTTCTGTAGCAGTTTTGGAAACAGAAAAGTTTTAATAAAAGGCAAAATAACAAAGCTCTTTACAGAGAAAAACTGATCCAGGCGCAAGAGGCCCTTGCTCCTGGTAAAACACCTCACAAAAGCCATTAGTTTCTTTCTTCTCTTCTTTTTTAGTAAATTACTCAGGCAGGACTTTTTGGCTCCTGTCCCATTGGCTATCCTTAGGTTTGAGTCCCCARTGAAGTCCCCAAGGTCCTATGAGGTGTCTTTTTACCCAATCGAGGAGAGAAACTTCTGGGCTTTTTCCCTTTTTAAGGAGAAAAAGGATAATTTGGTCACTCTGTCAACAGGGGTCACAYTCCTGTACTGGAGAACCCCTTCCATGAAGAAATTTCCCCAAATATCCAACCCAAACCCCCTGGTGCAACTTGGGGCTGCCTCCTGTCCCCCTGTGAACTGCAGAACTGTCCCAGGGCCTGGCAGGTGCCCATGGGGACAGGGCACTGCTCCCATGCCAGGTGAGAATGGTGGCATTGCCTCCCTGCTGGGGTAAGGAACAGAATGTGAAATATGCCAGTACTTGGTTTTAAAATTTTAAAAATTTAATTAGTAATTAAATGGTCTAAAAATAGTAATAGAATTATTAGTAATAATTAATCTGGACGAATTTGGAGTTAGACAATACAAGCAATAAAACAAAGAGTTATGGACGGTCCAGGTACCTCTTTCTGGGCAAAAATAGCACCGAAAAAAGGCCCCACGTTAACAGAGGACATTAAACCCTTAAAAGCAACAGTGCTGTTTGAATACCATCTTACACCTCATCCATATGCATAAATTCCATTTCAACACAGGATTACTGTTCTGGGCAGTGTCAGCTTCTTCCTCTGAATCCTCACGGCGTCCAGGGGCTGAGCAGGCACTTACATAGTTCCTATTTGAACTACAAAAGTTACCTTTAAACTACGAAAACTACATTTACCACACTATTACAATGTTTAATACAGCACTAACTAATCATACAACAAAAATACATATAGCAATATCTGCACAGAGCCGGTGTAGTAATATGCACCTTTTCACAAGAATTTACATTTTCAAAGCAGCTTCCCAGAATTAGTTGTGAAATGGTTGATGCCACTTTCTGGAGGCTCCTGGAAGAAAATCTGTCTGTCAAAGGAAATCTGTCTGATCATGGCAGAGCACGAGGCAGGAGAAAGGCCAGTGCCATTTTAGTGCGAGAGAACAAAGGTGCATGTGCCCCACCTGACCGCGCCATGCACACAGCGGGTGTTGGAGCTGTCTGGGGTCTCAGTGGTTGAGCATGACTCTTGAGGTATTGGAAAGTCTTTTCTCTGTTTCCCAGCCCGTGACCGAGAAGAGTCAAGATTCGTTTGGTTCTGCTTTCGAAGGTTGCTTTATTTTTTCTTATTTATTCATTTCTTTCTCTGGCACTTGCTGAGGTTATCTGTCCAGCAGTCGGGTTGTGGCACAGTTCCTTGCCTCTTGGGGTGGTGTTGGCTTTTATACTAATAACCTGCCGTGACTTTATTTACAATAAACTGTCTCAGGATACCTATCACCCTATGTCAGACAGCTCTGGTCTCTAACTCTAAACCAATCCAGCACAGTGCCACCATCCACAGCAGAAGATGGGGACCAAGAAGAAGAGGAGAAGAAGGACAGGACGACACCAGATTCCTCCATTTTCCTCCTGAACACCCCCAGTTTCTAAATCCCCAGAAATTCTTTACTTTTTCACCCTTGACAAATTATCACTATCATTCTCACTCAAACCCTATGTGGCTTGTGACTCCTCACACAAACGTTTGGGAATGTGTTTCCATGGTGTAAAATCAGGGCACACAGGTGTCTGTGACTCGTGCCAAAGTCATCTGAGCCCCTGCAGGAGAAGGTCTTGGAGTCCCCCGGGGCGCCGAGCCAATGTCCTCGGGTTTGACAGGAGCAGCTGCCATTTCCAGGGATGTTAATAGGCAAATACGAGCATCAGACAACGACCCCTTGTGCAATCAATAACATCCGCGTGTGTACCGCACATGCCTGAATTGACTTACCATCATTTTTAATGGCTATTAAACCCATTTTATTGCTTAGTTTCTCTGAGAGGCACGGGTGTGGCGGGGCTGCGTTTAATAGATGCTCATAGTCACGCTGGAGGAAATTTTGTAGAGGACTGTATTAAAAGAGAATCAAATTGACGATTACTGCCACCAGAAATGTCTGACAAAAATATCATCCTCTCCCCACTATTGTAGCCAGAAAATTAAGAGTCTTCATCTGGCTTCTACTTTGCAACAATGTCACTTGGGCGAAACTGGCCAGGTGGCATTCCACAGAGATTTGCTCTCTGTTCAGTTCTTGTTGAGGTGGAAGATAAACATTATTTGAATAATCATAAAAGGAAATATTTCAAGTCTCATTCATTTCTCCCCCCTCTTCTCTCTTTTATATGTTGTAAATAGGGCTAAATTAATTTCAACAGACTCTTCCATCTTCTTGATCTCTCTTAAAATCTGTCTGGCTGTTTTAGGCAAAGCTTTCTTGTTCTATGGAAACCCTTCCTGAATCAATTAATTCCTAGGAAATTGCGCTCTTCTTTCATTTTTAATAACAATTTCCAGAGTGCGTCACAGGTGGCCAGCTCAAGTTTCCAGCTGGCCTGGTTGAGCCGATCCACAGTTGAAGGAAAAGCCACATCGCTCTTGGAAATCATCAGCCCCAGGAGAGCTCAGAGCCCTGGCTAGGGCCGTGAAGGGGCTCCAGAGAGCTGGAGAGGGACTGGGAAAGGGCATGGAGGACAGGAAGCCAGGGAATGGCTCCCAGTGCAGAGGGCAGGGATGGATGGGGAAGATTGGGGAATTGGGAATTCCTGGCTGGGCTGGAATTGCCAGCGAGCAGCTGTGGCTGCCCCTGGATCCCTGGGCAGTGCACCAAGGCCAGGCTGGACATTGGAGGCACCCATGGGGGACAGTGGGAGGTGTCCCTGCCATGGCAGGGGTGTGGCGACTGCCGGTGGGCTCAATGTCCCTTCCCCACCCAGGACCAGGCTGAGTTCCCTCTGGTTCTTTTCTGTCTGCTTGGAGGATCTGTGCCATTCCTCCTTCTGGAGAAAGCTACAGTGAAAGCTGTTCTGGGAGAGGAAGGACAGCGAGAAGGAAGGAGAAGGAGAAGGAGAAGGAGAAGGAGAAGGGAGAAGAGAAGGATAAGGAGAAGGAGAAGGAGAAGGAGAGAGGAGAAGGAGGTTTGGATTTAAACTTTCTGGTTACTTCACAGATGTTTCTGTGGGCTTAGTTAGCAGCAGGTCAGTGCTGTTGTCCTTGCCAGAGGCTGGCTCCTGCCTGTCCCAGCCTTCCTCTGCTGTCCTGCCTGTCCCTGTTGCCTGGACCCCAGCTCCTGCTGGCGAGCTGGCGACCGCAGGCCCCTGTTGGATTTGCCTTGTTGGATAATTGCAAACGCAGACAGGATTGCTCCAGAGAGCTCCAGTGCCATCTGCCTCCCCTCGCCCTCCCCTCTTCCAGCAGCTTCCTTACATCTGTCAGCATTGAGCTCGCTGCTTCCTAAATCATTCTCTGATTTTGTATTAATTTTTTTATCATCTGCAATGATGATGGTACATTAAATGTTTCAAAGAGCTCATTAAAGAATATTTTCAAGCCATGTTTCCCCACACTCGCTAATCACTGACTGGGTGAATTGAGGAATTTGGCTTGCATGGGCTGCCAGGGCAGCCTGGCCCTGCCTCATCATCCCTGCTTTCCAGGCAGGCATGGAAAACCAGGGGGGGAGTCGCTGGCAGCTCTGTGAAGCACTGAGGACAGCAACTGTACCAAATAAGAGCAAAGTAACCCTGTTGCCCGTGTTCACCAGGGGTCCAAATATGAGGGAAAGAGACGGGATCATGACTCCATGTTTCAGAAGCTGATTTATTATTTATGATATATATTATATTAAAACTAATCTAAAAGAATTAGAAGAAAGGATTCATCAGAAGTCTAGCTAAGAATAGAATAGCAAAGAATTGATAACAAAGGTATATAGATGAGACTCAGGCTCTCTGGTCCGAGGCCGAGCTGGACTGTGATTGGCCATGTTAATGGAAACACACATGAGACAATTCACAGATGTCACCTGTTGCATTCCACAGCGCAGATAAACCATTGTGTTTACATTTTGTTTCCTGAGGCGTCTCAGTTCTCAGGGAGCGGAAAAATCCTAAGAAAAGGATTTTCATTAAAACATTGTCTGCAACATAACCAGCTGCACAAACATGCATCCTGGCCAGGCTCTGGAACCTCTGCAGGGAGTGGGAGAGGAGAGCAGGCATTGCAGGGTCCTTCGATGGAGCTGCTCCATGGAACAGCCCTTCCTGAAACATGGCCATCTTCTTAGGGACGCTATGGTTCATCCTTGCTCTGAATGAGAATTCACACAAAACCATAGCGTGTCTGGGTGGGGATAGGGAACCCCAAATCCCCCCCAGTGCCACCGCCTGCCTGGCAGGGACACCTCTTCCACTGTCCCAGGTGGTCTTTCCCCAGTGTCCAGGCCCTGGCTTGGGCACTGCCAGGATCAGGGCAGCCTACACAGCTGCTCTGGCATTCCAGCCCAGCCAGAATTCCCAATCTCCCATCCCAATCCCCTGCCCTCTGGCACTGGGAGCCATTCCCTGGCTCCTGTCCCTCCATCCCTTGTCCAAAGGGGGGCCACCAATACCCCACCCCATAACCCTGGGGCCCTGGGGCAGTTTCTGCCTTGGGGTGCTAATCACAGAATCCATCCCATCCTCTCAGGGTGCTCCAGGTGTTTTCTGTGGCCCCACAGCACTGCCCTGGACCTGCTCTGAGCCACAGAACCATCACAGACCAGCACAGCAGAAAAACACCTCTGAGACCATCAAACCCAACTCCRGCCAAATGCCCACTGACCCATGTCCCCAGGTGCCACTTCTGTTTGCTTTTTGAGCCCTTCCAGGGATGGTGGMCCCACAGAGATTCTCTCCTAAGGGAGCAGCCTGGCCATGAGAACCCTGAGGAACTGGGAGCTGCTGGCCATGAGGAGCTCTGGGAACCCCTGCAGGTCCCAGCTGGGCTGCCCCAGACACCACAGATGTGTCCAAGAGCCCAAAGTGCCCCACAGGAACAAACCTTGGCCATGGGGTCTGCCCCGAGAGCCCCAGAGCTGCCCCTGCTCTGGGGGAGCAGCACAATTTGGAAATAGCCAAGGTAAGAAGATTTCAGACAGCTGGGAATGCAGGCCTTGGAGAGAGTAGGAGCACAGAACCAGCTGCAGCTGCATTAAACAATAGCTGGAGTTTGGCTAAGATACTCCTCAGGACTGCAGGAAAATGTGCTTAGCAAGATACAGAAGGTTTTAAGTTAATAATGGAGTGTTGTGTGTTGTTAATAGAAGGCAGACAAGCAAGCATTGTGTGCAGCAGGTGTATGGGTGCTTTCAGTGACTGCCTAGAACAATGGTCTGTGAGCTTTAGCAATGTGCTTCTGGCTGGAAGGTTTTTAAAATGCTCTGTAACAGAGAAATCTTTGGCTGCTGCTGGCTGTACATGAGCTGTGCCATCTTCCCATTGTCTCAACCATGTGATGGGGCTGATGCTGCAATAAAGCTCAGAGAACACACCTCAGCAGCCCTGTTCATGAAAAAGAGAAAATATCCAACACACAGAGAACAGAATGGGTGGTTCACCTCCCCAGCCTGTTATAACTACAGAGGAGCTCATGGATGGATAAATAAAAACATGAGGGAAGGCTTTGGGTGTGATAACGTCTTGGGATTTCTCTGCTCACAGTGACCCTGAGATGAGTACAAGTCTCTTTTCCCAGTCCTGCCGTCGAAGAAGGAGTCAGGATTCTTCTAGGTCTCATTCTCAAGGTTGTCTTATTATTTCTTATCTAGTAAAATTCTTTCTCCTGTGCCTGCCGACGTCTGTCAGCAGTCAGGACAGAGCCACACTGAGCGCCCTCGGATGGGTGATGTTTCTTTTTATGCTAAAAACTAATGTGTACATTAATTCTTATCAAGTGCACACCCGCTACAATTACTTCCGAAATACCTATGACTAATGTCAGACAGTGAAGCTTCTTACCTTAAAACCAATCCCAAAGTGCCACCATTATCCAGAAGATTGGGAGGCAAGAACAAGAAGGAAAAAGGACAAGGCACACCCAGATTCCTCATCTTGGGACCCCAAGCCCCCTTCTAAAACCCCAAAAAATCTATTTTTCACTCCGTCGACAAACTAACTATTATTCTATTTAAACTCTCTTGACTTGTAATTCTTTCATAAAGGTGGTGATTTTGCTCCATTGGTCAGAATTACAAAGGCACAGGGGCCTTCGGGCTGCGTACCCAGGTCTCTGAGGCCCCCTGGCAGAGGCTGGAGCCATCCAGGGCAGCCACGAGGATGTCCTGGGTTCGCACAGTAACTGGTTCCAAAGCCTGCACCACACATTGCTCCTTTTTATTGTGATAAGCAGATGCAGCGGCTGAGGGGGCTACGGACTGGTCACAGTCCCACGCAAGCTGCTTACCATTGAGCCTCAGTGCCACCTGCACGTTGAGGCTGCAGGTGCGCGGAAGACCGGCGCCAGTGGGCACAGGGCTTGCATTGCCAAATCCAGACGGAACTTGCCTCTGAACCCGAATTCATCCAAGTTCATGGGGAACTTAGCCCCATAGCAATTGTGGTCTTTTATAATATTACACAGGACAACGCGCCAAACACCCGCAAGCAACGAATTACTAGATGACTTTTTGTCTAAAAATCACTTTTTTAAGAGTATTCTTCAAATAGGAAAAAATCTCACTTGCAGATAGCACTGATAATTCAAATCTAAAGTATAAAAAATAGCTGTCTTCTACTGCGTAGAACACGCAGGTCGTTTCATTCTCTGGTGGTCAGGTTTCACGTTGCTTGTTCAAATTCTAGCAGATGATTAAAAAATTGTAACAAATATAAAAAGGGCAAGCAGAAGGAGTTTCCTGTGATGTTCTGTTCAGTCCGTGTGACACCGCAGCCAGGGTGGAGGTGGCACCTCTCCTGCCAGCCTGCCACCCACCAGGCAAACCCCTCTAAGGCAGAGCTGGGTGTTGCTGCTTGCGGTCTCGTGAGGGCTGGCACCTGTCCCTCTGCTCCTGTCCATTCGTCCCCTTGACCATCTGTCCACCCTGGGACTGTCCCCCTGGACTGTGCCCTGGCCCGCGATCACCCTGTCCTTGTGTCCTCACCCTCCCATGTCACCCTGTCACTGTCCCCTGGCCCTGTTACCCTGGAACCGTCCCTGTCACCTGTCAACCCTGGGACTGTCTCCTGTCCCTAGTCCCCCTGTCCCTGTCACTGTCCCCTGTCCCTGTCGACCGCTGGAACTGTCCCCTGTCCCTGTTACCTGGACTGTCCCCCTGGTCCCGTGTCACTGTCCCCTGTCCCTTCACCCTGGACTGTCCCCCTGTCCTGTACACTGTTCCACTGTCACCTGTCACCTCTGGAACTGTCCCCCCTGTTCCCTGTTACCTGGGACTTGTCCCCCTGTCCCTGTCACTGTCCCCCTGTCCCTGTCACCCTGGGACTGTCCCCCTGTCCCTGTCACCCTGGGACTGTCCGCCTGTCCCTGTCACTGTCCCCATTTCACCCTGCAGGTGACACAGCCCATTTGAGCAGGCACCTGCTCCAGCTGCAGCTGCAGAGAGCACCTGAGAAACCCAAGGCAAACCCAACTGCATCTGTCTTCCTATTATAAACAAAAGACTGCTGCTACTTCATTTTATTGGTTTTAGGGATTTTTTTCTATTAAGAAGATTGTCTATTAAGCACAAGAGGCAATACTCTGTATTAATAAATAAATATAAAGCATTATAGAAGACAACTCTGAACAACCTCCCATCTGATATCACTRGCTTTTTGACTAAAATAATATTCCTCAGAAGAAAAAAAATAGAAATAAGATTTATTTATGGATAAATGGTATAGAAAAAAAATTTTCTATATATATTCTATATATATTTATTTATATATTTTAAAATGGTAAATTAAAAAACAGAAATAAGATTTATTTATGGATAAATGGTAGATTTATTTATGGATAAATGGCATAGAAAAAATATTTTTTCTATACATATTCTTATATATATATATTCTATATATATTTATATGTATATTTATATGTTTAGAAATAGTAAATTTAAAAAATAGAAATAAGATTTATTTAGGGATAAATGTWAGATTTAGTTATGGATAAATGGTATAGAAATAATTATTTTTTCTATATATTTTTTTCTATATATATTCTTTATATATTTCTATGTATATTTCTATMTATATTTMTATATTTWAAAATGGTAAATTAAAAAAATAGAAATAAGATTTATTTAGGGATAAATGTAGATTTAGTTATGGATAAATGGTATTCCCTCWAAAACACGCTGAATTTTGGTTTTTAACATTTCCCTTGGATCAGAGCTGCCCTTCTGTTTGTCAATACAGGCAGCCAGTTCAATTATTATTTATCAAGGCTGCAGGGATGACAAATGGCTTTGCTTACTGCTGGATTTCTTATCTTTGGCAACTCAGAGTATCAATTACTACTATTAAAAAGAAATAATTGCCCTGAGCGACAAACGAGCACACAATCAAACTGTACGTAATTGCAGCCAGCACATTGCATTATGTCACATTATGTCAAAAAAAGGAATCTGAATGGTGAACTGARAGGCAAAGGCACTTCTGTGCTTTGGCAGGGGAATGAAGGGTGTGTGCTAAAGCCAGGGACTGGGAATGGGGTACAGGGACAAAACAGTGACACTGCAGTGCAGCAGCAGCAGGGACCCAGCCTGGGCAGCACCTGGGGAAGGAGGGCTGGGCTGGAGCCACCTGCACAGCCCTGCACAGCCCCCACATCCCAGGGTGTCCCAATGCCCAGCCTGGCCTTGGGCACTGCCAGGGATCCAGGGGCAGCCACAGCTGCTCTGGCTCAGCCCAGCCAGGAATTCCCAATTCCCACTCTCCCATCCAGCCCTGCCCTCTGGCACTGGCAGCCATTCCCTGGCTCCTGTCCCTCCATCCCTTGTCCCCAGTCCCTCTCCAGCTCTCCTGGAGCCCCTTCAGGGGCTGAAGGACTGAGTTAGGTCACCCCTGACATAGGGTCTCTTTGAGCCAGGTCTCATAAGCTCTTGGAGATCTGTATTACACTCAGGATAGCTCAGCTACCTTAGAAGGCATAGAATCAGCAGGATGGCTTCTGTAGCAGTGTTAGAAACAGAAAAGTTTTAATAAAAGGCAAAATAACAAAGCTCTTTACCGAGAAAAGCTGAGCTAGGTGCAAGAGGCCCTTGCTCTTGGTCAAACACCTCACAAAAGCCATTAGTTTCTTTTTTCTCTTTTTTTTTAGTAAATTACTTAGGCAGGACTTTTTGGCTCCTGTCCAATTGACTAYCCTTAAGTTTGAGGTGAAGTCCCCAAGGTCCTATGAGGTGTCTTTTCACCTAATTGTGGAGAGAAACTTCTGGGTGTTTTTCCTTTTCAAGGGGACAAAGGACAGTTTTGTCACTCCATGAACAGGGGGCACATTCCTACACAGCCCAGAGCCTGTCTCCTCCAGGCTGGCAATGCCAGCTCTGTCTGTCCTCACAGGAGAGCTGTCCCTCACTGCGTGTCCTGCTGGCACTGGTGAACCCTCCCACCCCCCAGATCTATCTGCAGATCTATTTAAAAGAAGCAGAAGGATCCTTCTCRGGTCTCTAGCTGCTCACAGTGACCCCAAGATGTGTCAGAAAGTGTCTTTTCCCAGCCCAGCGCTCGAAGAAGGAGTCAGAGCTCTTAATTCCTTGGTCTCAAGGTTGTTTATTGTTCCTTATCTATAAAATTCTTTCTCCTGACCTGCCAAGGTCTGTTCAGCAGGACAGACAGAGGCACTCTGCCTGCCCCCAGGGCGGTGTTTTCTTTTTATACTAAAAACTATGTGTACAATATTTACAATTACTTCCCAATACCTATCACCTATGTTAGACAGTGAGCTTCTACTCTAAACCAATCCAAAAGTGCCACCACCACAGCAGAAGATGGAGGACAAGAAGAAGAAGGAGAAAGGCTGGACATGCTCAGATCCCTCCATCTTGCCCCCTGAACCCCCATTCTAAAAATCCCAAAAAATCTATTTTTCACCCTGTGATAAATTAACTATCATTCTACTTAAACTTTCGTGGCTTGTAATCCTTCATATGAAGGTTGGTAATTGTTTCTTCCAAGGGCTAAATCAAAGGCACAGGGGTCTTTGACTCCATGCCAAGGTCTCTGAGCCCCCTGACAGGGTCTGACATCCTCCAGGGCAGCCAGAGGAATTTCCTGGGTTCCCGCAGATCCTTGCCCTTCCCAGAGGAATTCCCTGGGTTCCCGCAGATCTTTGTCCTTCTCCTTCCTTTCCCTGGCTCCTGGCAGCCCCAGGCTCCCTCAGTGAGGCAGGGCCATGTCCTCAGAGCACCTGCACAAAGCAGCCGCCCACCACGGGCTGTGTGGAGCTTTTCAGAACATCCCGGGAGTTCCTGTCGTCAAAGATGCTTCTACAGCTTGTAAAAGATTAAAACTAAAAGCACTGGAGCAGGAAGGGAGGAGGCCTGGCTGGTTCCATGGCAGYGTGGCTGCATGGAGCACGGTCCCTCCGGCCTGCGACACTGTCAGAGGCCTGGGGGAGTTATCTGAGACAGAAAAAGGGGGCTGGGACAAATTGTGACCGTGCTCACAGGGGTCTTAGGATGAGGGAAGAAACAAGGATCTGACTCCATGTTTAGAAGGCTCGATTTATTATTTTATGATATATATTATATTAAAACTATACTAAAAGAATAGAAGAAAGGATTTCATCAGAAGACTAGCTAAGAATAGAATAGCAAAGAATGATAACAAAGKTTTGTGGCTTCGACAGAGAGCCTGAGCCAGCTGACTGTGATTGGCCATTAATTAGAAACAACCMCATGAGACCAATCACAGATGCACCTGTTGCATTCCACAGCAGCAGATAACCATTGTTTACATTTTGTTCCTGAGGCCTCTCAGCTTCTCAGGAGGAMAAATCCTAAGGAAAGGATTTTTCATAAAAGACATCTGTGACAACAAATGGGGAGAAATACCCTAGGAAAGCCCTCCTGTACCTGTCCCAGTGTCCTGGCTTTGCTATGTGATATTTGTATTATTTGTATTGCAGCTGTGTGCAGGTGCACCAGCCTCCTCTGGGGCTGCCCCTCTGCCCCCTCTCCCRAGCTCCTGCAGGCAGCTCCTGGGCACTCACACCAAGAACCCAGGCTCTGGCTTTCCCCCCTCCCTATTTACCCTTTCCAGACCTGAGCTCATGCATTTCTGGGTTGGTGCTGAACCCTCAGCCGCCCTTTTCCCAGCACTACCTCAAAAAGGATTTTCCAGCTGGGAACATAGCACCTTGGAGGTGTTTTGGAGGCCCTCATCCCACCCTGCATCATGGGTTTGTGGCCCTGCACCGGCCATTCCGAGAGGTTCCCACTGCCAGGAACAGAGCACCTAGGAGGTGTTTTGGAGGCCCTCATGCCACCCTGCACCAGCCACCCCGGGAGGCTCCACTGCCAGGAAAAGAGCACCTTGGAGGTGTTTTGGAGGCCCTCATCCTGCCCTGCACCATGGGTTCGCAGCCCTGCACCAGCCACCCTGGGAGGCTCCCACTGCCAGCCCCCGTCTCTTTCAGCTCCCTGCTGCTCCCCCAGCCCCCAGGAGCACGGGTTTCCCAGCACAGCAGTGCCTCATCCCTCTGAGGTGCATTTGTCACCAGGGCAGCCTCTCAGGGGGCTGTGCTGGGCAGCACGGCCATCCTGCCATGCTGCTGGCTCTCCTCTCCATGATCTTCCCCCTGCTTCCATTCCACAGTGTYCTAGGGTGACRTTGTGATGCTTGTGTCCCCATTCCTGTGTTCTGTTCATGCAGGATATCATGYTCTGTGCCTTCAAGGCTGGCTCTGAAGAGCGAATGTTTTGKTTTGGTTTTGCTCTCAGCCACTCCCCCACGACTGGTGGGACACACAGACAGGGCAGTACCTGGTGCTGCTTTTGCTTTTTGCTTTGCTCTTCACTTTGCTCTTGCTCATGCTTTGCCCTTGCCTTTTGCTCCTGCTCATTAGTTAGTTTAGCTGAGCAGTCCGAATTTTCCCTGGACTGTTTCTCCTTTCCCTTTTTTGGCCCTACTCGAACCTGCTCCGGGCTGGGACCTGGGAACACCGAGAGTTTGCACCTTGTGGCTGCAGCAGCTGCCCCAGCACAGGAGGGACTGAGAACAGAGCCACCCCAGAGAGACTTTCTGCCCATTTGTCATCTGTTGTCAGAGCGGTGACAGAGTGGTGTCACCTTGTTATTGCCTCATTTTGTGTGCTGGGGGTGCCTGCTGCCTGCGTAAATAAAACAGGTTCTTTTCCACTTCTCTCTGAGGAATCCTTCCCAAGGCTGGTTGATGTGGGTTTTGCTTTCTGGAGGGCCCCCTTCTGGAGGTTTTCTCCCAAATTTGCCCTCAACCAGGACACACAGCCCTGCCTGGAACGGGGGACAGGCACCACCCTCACCCTGTCCCAGCCACTGCCTTGAGATCTTCTCCTTGCCTACGTCCATGGTACTAAAAATAACCCTGACGAGCTCATTTAATTTTAGCCTCTGAGTGTCTGTATGAATATTTATAATGCTCCATATTAGAAATGCTGAAAAGTTCCAGAGCCTGAGAACACGGCAGCAGACCCTGGGGAATAGAGCAGCTCTTCCTTTTTTCCTGTCCTATTTCRAGCTGGTTTCACACATGCTGCATTCCCGATGTGAAGTCTCGCGCTGCATGTCTCAGCTGCTTAAAGCACTCTGTGATGTTCTGTGCCTGACGAACACAGACCCAGCTCCATGCAGGAGAAGGGAGTGCTTCCAAAGGAATTCCCTGTGAATTTGTGCGGGGCGAATGAACCCACTGAAGTGCTTTTCTGTTCATATCTGGCTCTCATCTGCTTTTCATTTCAAGGCCAGGATGTTGGAGGAACCTGCTCGAGTGGAAGGCGTCCCTGCCCATGGCAGGGGATGGAACTGGATGATCTTAAGGTCCCTTCTATAATTCTACACTTGTAGGATTAATTCCCCAAGTAATGAAAACACGTTTTCTCAGTTCTCACCTTCCCAAGCCCAGAGTTCCATGCCCTGCCTCAGATAACCAAATCCCTCCCTGTTCCCCAGGACTGGAGGCACACAGGGTCTCTTGAGAAGCTGCTGCACAGGGAAGCTCTGGCTGTGAGCTCTGCCCCACAGCGAGCTCTGGAGGGGTGGGAAGAGCCAGCCAGAGGCTGCAGCAGCCATGCAGGCACCCAGCATGTTCCCATGGTGCCCTCTCCTTCCTGCAGAGCTGCCGCTCTGTCTGCAGGGGCTGCCCTCACGGGTCAGTGACCACAGGCAATGGTCAGCAGCTGCACGGTGTCTCCAGCAGGAGAAGAGGTTTCACTGCAGCCAAGAGCTCTGTGCAGAGTTTGTAAAAGGCATGGGGAGAGCTGGGARCACAGAGCAGAGCAACATGGTGAAATTCTCAGGAATCAAGTGTGGAAATTCTTGCCTCAGGGGAAGTTTCTCCTGATGCTTTTTAGTGAGAGGGCTTTCTAGGCCCTGAGGCTGAACAAGTATCCAAAGGGCAGTTCAGGGCTCCCTCAGAAGTCACTGCCCTGTCAGGACATGCTTGTCACCCTGCCCATCCCTGCCCATCCCTACCACCTCTGCCCCAACCCTGCCCCCTCTGCCCATCCCTGTCCATCCCTGCCCATCCCTGCCCATCCCTGCTCATCCCTGCCACCTCTGCCCATCCCTGCCCATCCCTGCCCTTTCTGGATCCTTTGTGTCCCTGCTGAAAATGCTCCTGGCAGAGGGGGGCTGTGGAACTCCTCCCTGATACTGCCTCAGTTTTGTTCCTCCTGCTGCAGGGATCACAAGAGGATCAGCCTGGCTGAGGGAGGCTGTAGAGTGGAAGTGGCTGTCAACAACCTGAATTCCAGCCTCTCCTCTGGAGCAGAGAAGGCACACAATACAGAAAGGAAGTGAGCAGCTGCCAGGCTCTGTGGCTCTGGCATCAGAGATGAATGAAGAGGGTCAGCAGGTCCAGRGCAATGCCTGGGTCACCTCCCCTGTACCAGGTGCAGGATGGTGGGGGGGGACATGGGGGAAAGAGGCAGAGATCTGATGCTGCTCCTCCTGTCCTCTGCCTTCCTCCAGCCCGAGCACGAGAGCAGCTGCAGAATCCGGGTCAAAAGGGACTGAGATGAGTCAACCTCTGATGCCAGCAGGAAGSCAGAGAAAAAGGCAGCTCTGAGGGGCCCCCCAGCTGCTGTCCTTCAGCCCTCCCTCAGCAGAGCATCCTGGAAGGGTGGCATCCCTCTCGTCCCTCCTGTCCCCACGTGCCACTATCTCGGGTTTTGGTTGTTAATTGCTGCCCCAAGATGTGCAGGATGTCTCTGTTTCGGCCCGCGTGTCTGAAGAACGAGTCAGAGCTCTTCACTTTTCGGTCTTGAAGTTGTTTATTAATTCTTATCTATAAAATTATCTTTCTGCCCAGCTGAGATCTGCTCAGCAGGGCAGCCACAGGCACTCTGACCACCCCCGAGGTGGTGTTGTCTTTTTATACTACAAACTCTGTAGTATAAACTACATGTAAACTGTATATAAACTGTAGTATATACATGTAAACTGTAGTATGTACATGTAAACTACATATAAACTGTAGTATAAACTATGTGTACAATATTTACAATTACTTCCCAATACCTATCACCTATGTTAGACAGTGAGCATCTACTCTAAACCAACCCCAAAATGCCACCATCACAGCAGAAGATGGAGAACAAGAAGAAGAAGAAGAAGAAAGGCTGGACATGCTCAAGTTCTTCCATCTTGTCCCCATAACCCCCATACCAAAAATCCTAAAATCTACATTTTCACCCTRTGATAATTTTATTATTATACTATTTAAAATTCTGTGACTTTCAGGTCCTCATACAAAGCAGGTAATTTGCTCCAAGGGTCAAAATCAAATCCCCAGGTGCTCTGGGCAGCGTGCCAGGGTCTCCGAGCCCCCGGCGGGGTCCTTGGCACCTCTGGACACCTGGAGAGATGTACTGAGTTCYGACACCTCCTCAGCACTTCTGCCTGCTCATCCTTCTGCTCTGCCACAGCCGAGCTGGCACCCAGCAATGTTTTCCTTCTGGTGCTCTCAGAGACATTGGAGCACTTGAAGTGCCATTATTGCTGCTCTTAAGAGTTCCAGGTTTCCGCACAATGAGGAGAATCAATACAAGCACTGCAATAGGTGATGACCTCTCTATAGCTTTAGAAATTCTACATCCTTCTCTGCTTTTCATAATGTCTAATTACCTGATCTATAGCCCCAAACAGGAATCAATGGGGCTGTATTGCAACAAATTATTGTGGATTCTCTTAAAAAAAAAAAGGTTCAGAGGGTGCTATTGAGTATGACACTTCCAATTATA
>NDFG01000008.1:168750-178809 GCA_002167245.1 Sporophila hypoxantha
TCCAGCTGCAGGATTGTGCTGGGTCTGCACCAAGGTGGGATCCTTGGGAGGCTCTGTGGGGTGTGGGTGCTCCCCTTGGAGCTGTGTGCAACCTAGCACTGCACATCACTAGATAAATGCTCTTTTCCACTAGCACCTATGGGTTCTCCTCATTTAATAAAGGGGTTTGGGCTTCCCTGAGGCACACAGGGAGAAAYCCAGGATTTTCCTGCAATGTAGCAAGTTGCTGTGCCTGGAGAAGTGGGGTTGTTAGTGATTTGCTGCTGGTCAGTCAATGCCTGCTGGACACCAACATTCCCCCTCCAAAGAATCCCATATTCACCCAGCCCTTCTCCCCTCACTCCCTGCTCCACACTGCATCCTGGCTGGATCTAAAAGCTGTTATCTAAAACCAGGTGCCAGTCTCATCTCAGTGAGAAAACATGTCTAGGAGGAAGTCAGATTGAGTTCTGGATCATAATAAACCCAAAAAAGCCAGTTTTCAACATTTCCTGCTGTGGGTACCTTCTTTGCCATGCACTGTGACCTGAAGTGTGACCCTGAGCCCCTGCACAGCTCCCAAGCCTTGAAAACAGAGCTGAAGGCTTTCACCCCTGCGGTGCTCCTGCTTCATCTTAATTGAGAAACTTTCATTACTTTGGTTCTTCTTTCAGACTGTCTTTGCCACCCTCCATGGTCTCTCTCTCTGTTTGTCAGTTGTGCTTGAAGATCTGACACTGCTGGAACCCAGCTGAAAGGAAAAATTAGGAATGTGAGCACTCTTTAATCACCCAGCTACTGTAACAAGTGGGGACAGACAACAACGGAGACAACCAACCAGAAGAATAACTGTGCTTTTAATGTTTCTATGGAAATTTATGGAAAGGAAGTGTGATGCACAGGCACACCACCTCACTTGGTATGCACAAGGCACAACATGCTGAGCCGCTAATGAGGTAGCAATTTGGAGGGTTGGGAAGTGCTGGCTATGCTTTGTGCCCACGAGAATCAATGAAAACAGATGAGTGAAGGTTTACAAAACTCAGTGTAAGAACTACAGGAGCTTTGTGCCCGGATGGAGGGGCAGAGCTGCCAGCAGAAGCTCAACTCCTCACACAAGGTCTGGAGCAGCTTGAGTTTTTTCCTGAAGGTACAGCAAAAAGACATACCTGCTTTCCATTTCAGAGCTGGATCTTCATAAATATTTTAATTTGCCAAGTGCCTGCTATTTTATGCGTGTACACCAAGGAAATGTGAGTGAATATTGCCTCACACGAAGCTCTTGGAAAAYAAATTTGGGCACCTTTGATTGCCTGCCCCGCTGTGGAACGAAGGGAGCGTTACCCAGCGTGTCCTGTCTGTTGTCAGCAAGCAACACTTTGGGATTATTTGTATTTGAAAAAAACCAACCCCACCACTCAGATGAGTACCTCTGAAGACAGAAAGTTTTGCTTTTGGCTATTAAAGGAGCAGAATAAAATAAATCACTTATGCTGAATAAATCATTGATTCTGAGTTACACGCGAGTGCTCCTCGACGCTGGCTCCCGGCTGAGACAAGTGGGACACGTTCGTGTGACTCTACTGTTGAATTTGCAGCCTGAATCTGTCCCAAGGGCTTCCCAAAAATAACTGTGTTGAATAACTGGGTTGAAAAACAAAGACAGGCAGGACAAAATCCAGAGYGCACAGCACTGCAGCCTCTGCCGCTTATCCTGTGCTGCAGTGAAGGTGCAATGGCCAGCAGTGCAGGGCGGCAAAAAGCACAGAATCACTGAATCCCTGGGGCTGGAACAGCCCTCCCAGCCCAGGGAGTCCCAGCTGTGCCCAATGCCCACCTTGTTCCCAGCCCAGAGCTCTCAGTGCCACCTCCAGGAATTCCTGGGACACCTGCAGGGATGGGCACTGCAACCCTTCCTGGGTAGTGCCAAGGCCTGAGCCCCCTTTCCATGGGGAAATTCCTGCTGGGCCCACCCTGAGCTGCCCTGGCCCAGCCTGAGGCCGTTCCCTCTGCTCCTGTCCCTGTTCCCTGGAGCASAGCCCGACCCCCCCGGCTGTGCCCTCCTGGCAGGAGCTGTGCAGAGCCACAAGGGCCCCCTGAGCCTCCTTTGCTCCAGGCTGAACAACCACAAATGTGGATGAACCTTCTCCCACCTGAGTCCCTGTGGATGGAGCSTCCTCTGCCCCGTGCCCACCCAGGACGTGTCCAGCCCCCAGCCCCTGTGTTTTGCAGCAGCCCCCGGTGCTGCTCTGGGCCAGGAGCAGTTCAGAGCAGGTCAGTGGTGTGAGGTGACCTCTGTGCCCTTGGTGTGTCTGCTGTGAGGCAGCCCCTGCATGAGACACATAATCTGCATTTATTTCAGCCCTGGATCAAGGGAAGGCATCCATAAACCCGAGTCCTTGTGGGTTCTGGGCTGATGGAGCAAACAGAGGCTGTCCCTGGCTGGAGGGAGCAGAAAGCTGCTGGCTAAGAGGTATTAACTTCACTGTGCTGCATTTTATGAGGCAACAAAGAGTGTCTTGGTTCTGCGCCGTGAAAGTAAATAGAACAATATTTCAGACCTCCTTATTCAGTTGTCCAAATGCACATAACCGATTTTTGCAGATAGGGATTTATGTTCTCTTGTCAGCATCTAATAAAGTAGAGCAATTGTGCCTGCCATTTATTTCAGTGCTGTTGCCTTTAGCTCGGTCTCCCTGTGTACACTGAGTGCTGCCTGCTCTGGGGGCTGCCCAGCCCCTCACTCCTGCTCAGGCTGCTCCAGAGCACACCCAGGAGGGTCTGGAGGGTGTGAGAGGTGCCCAGGGAGGGTGKGCAGAGGAGAGCATGGGAGGAGCGGCTGAGGGAGCTGGGAAGGGGCTCAGCCTGGAGAAAAGGAGGCTCAGGGGGACCCTGTGGCTCTGCCCAGTCCCTGACAGGAGTTTGTGGCACAGCCCAGGAGCTGCTCACCAGGAGATGAGAAATCCTGGGTGTGCAGGGCTGTGTTGGGCAGCTTGCACCCTGTCCTGATGGGCAGGACTGCAGAGGGACCCTGGCAGTGTTAGGTGCAGAGGGACCCTGGCAGTGCCCTGTGGGCAGGGCTGCAGGGGGACCCTGGCAGTGCCCAGGTGGTCAGGGCTACAGAGGGACCCTGGCAGTGGTCAGGTGGTCAGGGCTGCAGAGGGACCCTGGCAGTGGTCAGGTGGGCAGGGCTGCAGAGGCACCCTGGCACTGTCAGATGCAGAGGGACCCTGGCAGTGTCAGGTGCAGAGGGACCCTGGCAGTGCCCAGGTGGGCAGGGCTGCAGAGGGATCCTGTCAGTGCCCGCTGTGCCCGCCCGTGTTGGTGTGCCCTGGAGAGCCCTGGGGAGCCCTGCTGGCCCCCGGGCAGTGCAGGCTGGCAGGAGGGGGTCAGTGGGCAGCTCAGGCAGCCAGCAGCTGCTGCCCGTGTCCCTCCTTCTCACCCCATGCCCTGGTGAGAGGTGGGCACTGTGGGTTTGCCATGGGGTGACTCTGTGCGTGGGCAAACTGGGAGCCAGCACGGTCCTCTCGCTACTCTGCCAGCATAATTCAGCAAGGAAAGAGGTTCCTCTGCTTCAGTGGCAGTTTTTAAAGATTTTCTTTTTCATGTTTTATTCAGCTTGAATTGGAATTCCAGCTCCCAGTTCCTCGAGAGGGAACACAAATCGATGCGGACGAGCAGCAGCCGGTCCGGCMCCGGGACTGCCTGTGTGAACAATTGCTCTGCAGAGAGCGAGCAGGATGTGAGCAGAGCAGCTCCTGGAGCCCTGGGGCTGCTGTCACAGGCTGGCTTTGGGCTGTTTGGCTGCTCCTGGTGCTGCTGGCACTGCTGGTTCTGCAGCCTGTGAGCGCTCCCAGCCGCGGCCGCTGCTGGCCAAAGATCCATGCTGGGCACAAGCTGCTGTGGCWCTGTGGGCAAGAGTGACTTTGGGAGTGATTCTGCTTTGGATTGCCCTCCCCAGGTCCCAAAGAAACTGAGGGCTGCTGGGTGACATGACAGTTTTGTTGAAACACTGYGATTTTGACTGTGATGCATTTTTCAGAAAATGCACATTTTTCATCCTTCCAATATCCTCCCACCCAAATTTCCTGACAGAAATGTTTTGGACTCACATCTTGAAGATTGCAAAAGAAACCAGTGTTGAAATATTGAACCTTTTCCCTATGCACATGTTTATTTATGTGCTTGACACGAAGTAGCTTGACAAAAATCGTGTCGCTTGTTCCAATTGAAATGCACATCCCAAGTGTTTCTGCTTTCYATTAACACCTGGGAGAGGGAAAGGCTGAAATGTTGACTCTTTTGTGGTTTGTTTCATGGAGGATGGGTTTGAAACACAAATAAGGAGGAAAAAAGAGAAGAAGCCACGGGTTTTGAATACCAGCTGCTGTAAAATCCAGGGTTAAAATGTCCTTGTGCCCCCTCCACTTGCCCATCATTATTCACCAAGGAGAAGGAAAGAACGACAGGGCTCAGCACCCTTGACTGCAAATTCAAGCCTGTAAACCAACTGAATATATTTCACATTTTAGCTGTTACAGTGGAATGAAATCCTGAACTCCATTTCCCCTGGTTTTGGATGTGCTATAAATGGAATTGCCCGCTGGAGGAGAACCTGGGGGTTGGTGTTTGTCAAACACAGGGAGATCCTCCCGTGTGTAAAATCAACCAAATGACAACYGAGCACTGAAGGTCTGTGTCCTTCACAGCAGGAGGATTCCAGGGACGCTGGAGGCTCTCCCAGCAAGGATGTGCAGGGCAGAGCCTCAGCTCACCTCAGTGGGGACACACCGAGCCTCCTCCTGCTGCTGAGGAAACAGAGCAGGGAAACACAGGGCCCCAAAAGAGCTAATAAAGTGATAAGGGACATTTATAGTGATAATTTGGTGCTATTAAATATATAAATTTATTTTCTGTTTTTAAACTCACAGTTTATTTTTAACGATGGCAACAGGCTCCATTATGAAAGCTACACAGATATTTATGAATCTTAACATGGAAGAGAACATTGCACTGAAAACAAATGTGCTAAGGGTAGGATTTTTCTGTGGAAAGCTATAAACAGCTTGCAAAATCTACATATTTTAGCCTAGATCCTCATAAATGAAACAGTTTGGGCAGAAAACCGTGGGTGCATCCTCAGGTCAAGCAGCCCTGGTCCTGCCAGCAGAATGTGGCACGGTGAGGATGCAAACACCCAGTGTCCAAGGAGCTGCAGCAGCACCCTCTGCCCATGGCTTTTTGGGGTTTTTGGCTGTCCCTGGTTTAGGGCAAATTTTTGGAGAAAACTCCAAGGAGGTGGGCCCTCCAGAAAGCAAACCCACAACGAGCGCCCTCCCACAACTCGGTCGGGAAGGATTCCTTCAGAGAGAAGTGGAAAGAACCTGTTTATTTACCAGAGCACCCCCAGCACACAAAACCTGTTTATTTACCAGGCACAGCACCCCCAGCACACAAAATGAACAATACCAGGTGACACCACTCTGTCACCACTCTGACAAAGATGACAAATTCAGAAAGTCTCTCTGGGGTCGGTCGCTCTGTTCTCAGTCCCTCCTGTGCTGGGGCAGCTGCTGCAGCCACAAGGTGCAAACTCTCGGTGTTCCCAGGTCCCAGCCCGGAGCAGGTTCGAGTAGGGCCAAAAAAGGGAAAGGAGAAACAACCCAGGGAAAATTCTGACTGCTCAGCTGAACTAGCTAATGAGCAGGAGCAAAAGGCAAGGGCAAAGCATGAGCAAGAGCAAAGTGAAGAGCAAAGCAAAAAGCAAAAGCAGCACCAGGTACTGCCCTGTCTGTGTGTCCCGCCAGCCGTGGGGGAGCGGCTGAGAGCAAAACCAAAACAAAACATTCGCTCTTCAGAGCCAGTCTTGAAGGCACAGAGCATGATATCCTGCATGAACAGAACACAGGAATGGGGACACAAGCATCACAACGTCACCCTAGGACACTGCCYGTGGCTCTCTGGGGTTTTTCCTCCCAGCTGCCCCTCTTGCTCCAGCAGCTCTGTCCTGCTGCTCCTGACTGCTCCTGGTGTCTTCACARCTGTCAGTCACATCCCCAAGTCAGCCACTTTTTCTGTGCTGAACAAGACAGAAACTTTTTCCTACCCCTTGTAAAGCACTCCATCCACACTCTTGTCACTTTTTACCCAGCTGTCACCAGTTGCCATCAGATTTTTCCCGCCTGTGCAGGTTCATACATTATTCCAGATGAAACTCCTCCACGGATTTGTGCAGCAGCATTATGGGGAACATGTCCTGCCTGCCGGTTCCCACAAAATGCTTTTCCTGTTTACAGAAGACTTTGCTGTGAACAGGAATCTGCTCTTGAGCTCTTCAGGAGCCCGGCAGGGCCAGGATCCTATTTTAGCTTAATGAATGCTGACATCCCAGCAATGAAAGCTCAGCATCCAGCATCCAGCATCCAGTAGCTCTCCTGGAATGCATTTTGGGGTCCCTCCATCCCTGCTGCAAGCTCACTCTGCTGCACAGATCCYAGTGCAGCCTCACAGCAGCTCCTCAGGGCCCACATGTGCCCGTGTGTGGATCCTGCCATGCCAGGCAGCCACCATGTGTTCAGCACTGCCAAACCATCATTCTGGGGCWGAGGAGATGGGGCAGTGCTGCAGGTATCTCAATTGATTAGTTTTCAGAGAGGGACTGGGTGTCTGCAGTGAGTGCTCCAGCTCTTGSCACAGCTGGTTCCAAGGGGTGCTGTGGGAGCCCCAGGAGGAGCGGGCATGGTGCAAGGCAGCTGCTTCCTTCAGGAGAGACATGGGAGATGCCCTGGGCACTGCCCAAGCACATTGCTGGCACAGTCCCAGCCTTCAGACTGTGCAAGGCACCCCACCCTGCCCACCCAGGCACTGGCACCATGACAGATCCATCCCACACTCCTTTTCCATCGTGACAGCACCCTCAGTGAATGCCTGTCCCATTCCATCCAGTGAGGAACTTCAGAGAATTGCAAATAGTCTGGGTTTTAGGGGCCTTAATCCCATCCCATCCCATCCCATCCCATCCCATCCCATCCATCCCACCTGCCGGCAGGCGACACCTCCCACTGTCCGCGGACAGGGTGCCCCAATGGTCCACGCCTTGGCCTTGGGCACTGCAGGGATCCAGGGGCAGCCACAGCTGCTCTGGCAATTCCAGCCCAGCCAGGAATTCCCAATTCCCAATCTCCATCCATTTACCATGCCTCTCTGGCAGCATCTGCAACGGAGCCATTCCCCTGGACTCTCATAATTAGTCGCCTGTATTCTGTATATTTCTGTTACTGAAAACACTATCTGTCCCCAGTCCCTCTCCAGCCTCCTGGAGCCCTTTCAGCCCGCCAGGGTCTGAGGCTCTGCCTGGAGCCTTCTCTCTCCCATTTGGGAATTCAGCACTCTAACTCCTCGAACTGTCTACATGTAGTAAGATTAATTTTCCTGCTGTCCCCAGCAGTTTGCAAGTGGTTCTGAGGCTGGAACCCAAGCGCGGCCGTGGAAGGTGCCCTGGCACAGCCCCAGGCTGGGGTGGCTGGCTGGCCACCACCTCGTGGGACTTGTCCCTGTCGTGCTGCAGAGCTGAGGTATCCTCAGAAATGCACATTGTATTGCCAAATTATAACTGTAGTAAAAAGAAGATTTCTGTGGGCTGCACTCTTCTGGTATTGTTTTCAGTCAAAACTTCTTTACAATACTTGGTTGTGTTTGAAAGTACTAATTTGGCAGGAAGTTTAAAAGAGGAAAAAAACAGCAGAGGTTTGAAGGCTGGTTTCAGTTCTCATTGCTCTCTGTCTTTATCCTAAGGAAAGACTGCAACACAGGTGTCAAACGAGAAGGGCTGCTCATAATTACACTCTATAAACACTTAATACATTTTCCTTAAATTAATATATTCTCCCATCTGTGTACGGCATTTCAGACATCAGCTCATAATATTGCCTAGTTTTCAGTTTCAAATGACACAATCCCCGACCCATGGAGAATATTATGCAACAGATAGAGGCTCATGCTCTGTTATTGCTCATCCAGCTAATGAGTGGGATCTGAGCTGCAGCTATAATTTTATAAACAGACTTGGAGTGGGATCCAACTCCAGCTTCATGCAGGAAATACTGTGCAGGCATGAAAGAACCTGAGATGCCCCCGTGCCATCTGGAGGAGTTTCACTGGCTGGCCTAGCGGCAGCCCTGAGGGCAGCTCTGCCCCAGGTGGCCCTGTGGACATCTGTCTGTCCTGAGGGACATCTGTCTGTCCTGTGGGACATCTGTCTGTCCCGAGGGACATCTGTCTGTCCCTGTGGGACATCTGTCTGTCCTGGAGGGACAGCCTTTGCCCCAGATGCCCTGTGGGAACAGGTCTGTGGGACATCAGTTTAATAAAGAAGGAAATGAGCCAACATTAAATAGCTTTCTGAAAGGTTCTGATAGCAGACACCACTTGCATGCAGTTAGTCTGTGCCTAAGATGTCACTTCCAGACCTCATTGTACGYCCTGTACTTGTGTCACCATGTGTTGTGAGAACTAAGATACGAGAATCAGTGCTGACCATCATGTCAAACAGCCCCAGCTTTCCAAACTGAAGAAGAATCAGACCATGAAGGAGAAGAAAGCAGTCGTGACCATAGAAAGATAGCCAGTTGTCACAAGTAAACTTTGGYATCCATGTCCAGTGGCTAGTTCTAGAGTCACAAGCGTTGTTGTCCTCTTTTCATCCCTCTTTTCTCAAAGCAGCAGTCATCTTCCCCAACAGGAATCCCCTCCCTTGGTCCTGTTTATCTCCCCTTTCACCCTTGTTTAATCAGGCTGGTGGGTTTTGGCTAACAGGGCTCAAGCCCAGAGCTCACCGAGCCCAGCCCACCCTCCCTCCCTGCAGAGCGACCTGGGCTCCCCAGCTGGGCCTCACTGAACAGCTCCTGCTTCCCTCAGCATGAATATTGCATGGCATTAAACCTSCCTTTACCAAACATAAATCATCACTCCAGCAGATTCTGAGAGGGGAGGCTAAAACCCAGTGCAGCACTGGCCAAGGGCCTCTGGGCAAGGGTTTGCTCTGAAACACCAGACATGTGGATGAGACATTCAAAAGGGAACAAAAAGCCAGTAAACAACACTGTACCTCACCATCAGACCCTGCTAAACCCCTGTGGCCTGCTCCTGGCACCCAGGCTGATGGGAACCTCAGGCTGGGTTAGGCTTAGGCTTAGGCTTAGGGCACTCACACAGCCATTGTGGCACRGGGACTGCAGAGGGAGGGGTGGTTTGACACCCCAATGGGAGCCAGCCTCCTGCAGAACACTTGGATGCTGCCTCTCTGCAATCATATTGTGACAGTAGATGTTCTGGCAGGCAAAATAGACCTCAGGATTTKGATTTTCTATATTTTCCTTTTATTGCTCTCTACTCTGAACTCTTTCCCTCTTATATTGCTGATCCTTGTCAGAAAAAAACAACTGCAAGGAAGACTCTCCGAGAAATTGGAAAAATATTTTTGCTTTGTTTTTGTTACTGGTGTTTTGGGTCTTTTTTTTGTGTTGTTGTGTTTTTTAGTCTGTAATTGCAGACTCTTCACTGCTGAGCACAGGCGCTGAGCCAGGCATTGTTCCTTCTTTCCAGCTGACAGAAATTTTTTGTAACCACATTCTAGTCCAAGGGGGAAAGTTAAATATAGGCAGGATGAGGAAAATTACCGTGCAGCGTGGTGGAGGAAGTGCTGACTCGGGTCTGCTGTGAGCAGAGCAGCAGTGAATTCACGGGTGTGAGTGCCCAGACAGGGGCAGAGCTGAGCCCCGGGGCTGTGCTGGGGCTGTGCTGGGGCTCCTGGCACCCCCCTGGCCCTGCAGTGCCCCTGGGCACAGACAGGGCACAGACCCCCTCGGGGAGCCAGGGGAGCTGGGTGTCCCTCCCCAGCCACACAGGGTCCCTGGCAGGCTGAGGGTGGCCCTGCCTCGGTGGCTGTCCTGCTTCCTGGGACCCTGGGACCCAGCCTGGGACAGGAGGCTTGGGGCACMGCAGAGGAAATGGCTTTGGGGACCCTGGGACCCCAATGTGGGACTGGCACCTTGAGACACAGCAGAGGGGATGGGTTTGTTG
>NDFG01000008.1:178834-191594 GCA_002167245.1 Sporophila hypoxantha
CTTGAATTGTAAAAACTATTTGGAGCATCAGTTTTTATAACAGGAAGTGTCCTTTATAAAGTTTTGGGCACATTTACATCGCTTTTGCTATGTGAAGTGCTCCCTATGCAACAAATTCTCAGGACAAAACTGTCATTAGCTATCTTGTGGAATCAGTATATATTTATTGGGTGAGTAATAGATAAGGCTGTGAAACTACTGTCGTTTTCTTTAGCTATATCCCAATAACCTTTTTAATCTCTCAGGTTAAATCTTATATCAATGATTCAACTTTAAAGTAGCTTTTGTAATCTCATGTTGTTTTCTGTCGATTTAAGAGTCAAACAGGTGATTTACTGGACTCAGTACCATCTAGAGTTCAAATGACAGCTAAAATGTGATATGGACTTTTTCAAAGTTGATCATCACCTTGCATGCTGGCTTAGCAAAAGGCATAGAAAAATTATAGTCAGTAACAAATGTGAAAATTACAAATTTAGGTCTTTATGGACATCTTTTGCAAAGATGAACGACAGATCCAGAATTAACCAGGGCAGCGGAGTCCGGCTGCATCACCGATTGTGCAAGATAAGTAAAGTTTAGAGCCGCTGAAGTGTTGGCCTTTGGGTGTCCTCTGGTTGTGCCCTGAGTTGTGCCTCTGGTCTTTGTTGCCCTTGAGTGTCCTGAGTGTGCCTGGGTGTGCCCTGGGGGTGTCCTGAGTGGTGCCCTGGGTGTGCCCTGACTGTGCCCTGGGTGTGCCCCCTGGGTGTGCCCTGAGCATGCCCTCGGTGGTGCCTGGGTGTGCCGCTAGGGCTGTGCCCACTGGCTGGTCCCTGAGTGTGCACCTTGGCCTGTGCCCTGACGTGTGCCAATGGATGTGGGGCCCTGAGAGGTTGGCTCTCTGCGTTGTATAGCCCTTGGGTGTGCCCTGAGTGTGCCTGGCTGGCCCTGAGTGTCCTGGCTGTCGCTCGAAGTGTGCTGAGTGTGCGCCTGTGCTGTGTCCCTGAGCTGTGCCCTGAAGTAGATGCCCTGCTTGTAGCTCATGTGTCTGGGACATCTCGGATAGTATGTTTGTGACCTAGATAATGAGCTGGGTGTGGCCTGAGCGTGCCCCATGAGTGTAAGAATCTGAAAATCAGTTGGCCCTGAGTGTGTGAACCTGAGTGTGCCCTGAGTGGCCCTGAGTGTGCCCTACTCGGTCGTTTTGGAACTGATCACCTCAGCCCTGGTGGTGGCAATGGCTTGTGCCCTGAGTGTGCCCTGATGTGCCGCTGGTGGTGCCCCTGAGGTGGGTCGCACAGTGATGTGTGTCACTGAGTGTGGCCTAGGTGTGCCCTGAGTCGCTGATGTGCCCTGTGCTGCCTTCTCTCCCACGCCCTAAGCACACACACAGCACCTGCTGTGCTAACCAGGTAGGACAAATCACCTCAGCTTCTTCTTTCCTCAAGAGCTCCTTCCTCTACCAGGATACTCTTGACAACCACCCGTTCCTCCTCCAGTGGTGCCTGGATTTTCTGCCMAATCACAGATCACAGAATCCCAGAGTGGTTTGGATTGGAAGGGCCCTTCAGTTCATCTCATGGGCAGGGACACCCTGCACTAGCCCAGCTCCAGACCCTTGTCCAGTYCCTGTCCRGGCTCCTGGRGCCCTTCAGGCTCTGGAAAGGGGAGATCCCTCAGCCCCTGTCCTTGCCTGTGGGCTGCCCTCCCTGTGTGCCCAGGAGGGTGGCACTGCCAGCCCCGGGGGCTGCTCTCGGCCTCCCCTGCAGCCCCTCAGGGGCACACGGGCACCTGGCAGAGCCTGACACAGCCCGTGGCGCAAAGCCCAGAGCAAACACAAAAACTGGAAACAGCCACCAASTGCTTCTCCTCTGACACAGAGCCAGAGGAGACGGGGGACGTGGCAGGAGGGATTAAAACGTGGTGCTGGGAGGGAGGTGTCAGAGGCCACGGAGCAGCCATGAAATCCAGACTGTTCTGCTGTGTCTGCACTCTGCTGGGGGAGCTGCTGCTGCTGCATTCGATTGTGCAGGCCAAGAAACCAACGTGATTTTAGGGCAAAGCAGAGTTTATGCAGTWACTGATACAGATCTCTGAACAAGAGCATCCCCATCTATCAGGGGCTGAGTCGCTGGCAAAGCTCATCCTGAGTGAAGGCAGAAGGGTGGAGGAAGAAACCCAGCTGACCTTCCCAGGAGAACAGCAGAGCCCTCCCTGAAGCAGCTCCCTTTGCCTTCCTTGCCCTGTTCCACCTCCGAGCACCTGCCCTCCCTGCCCCTGTGCCCTCCCTGCCCCGTTCCTTTCCCCAGGACAGCTTCCAGTCTGCGCCATGGGCAGTGGGGCTGGGAGACCCAGCTGGGAATGCCCACGGCGGGGCACGGGCCATGCCAGGGCTCTGCTCGCCCAGGCACAGAGCTGCTGCAGGATGGAATCACTGCTGGAGGCGCCCACCGGGCACCTGGTGGGGCAGGGGAGGGGGGAACGAGCCGAGCTGGCCCTGCCCCTGCACGGAGCGGCWACTCGGCCTCCTTCCAGGAGCTGTCCAGTGCTGATACAGCATCCCCGAGCCCCAGAACGCTTGGGTTGGAAGCMACATTTAAATCCCATCCAGTGCCACACCCTGAGACACCTCCCACTGTCCCGGGGTGCCCCAATGTCCAGCCTGGCCTTGGGCACTGCCAGGGATCCAGGGGCAGCCACAGCTGCTCTGGCAATTCCAGCCCAGCCAGGAATTCCCAATTCCCAATCTCCCATCCATCCCTGCCCTCTGGCACTGGGAGCCATTCCCTGGCTCCTGTCCCTCCATGCCTTGTCCCCAGTCCCTCTCCAGCTCTCCTGGAGCCCCTTCAGGCCCTGCCAGGGGCTCTGAGCTCTCCCTGGAGCTTCTCCTCTCCAGGGGAACATTCCCAGCTCTCCCAGCCTGGCTCCAGAGCTGAGCCCCCACATTGAGGGTGGATTGAACCCCCCAGAGCCCCTCTGTCTCCCAGGGCCATTGCCCCAGGCAGGCTCAGTTCAGACCCAGTTCCCATTTCCACCTGTGGCAGAGGCTGCTGGCAGGAGCTGAGGTGTCTCTCAGTGCCTCTGAAATGATTATTGCCCACCTGAGCTCGCCCAGGTGAGGATGCACAGCTTGGCAGGGCCAGGAGAGAAKCCTGGCTGCTATTCCAGGCTACAATTCTCTGCCCAACAGCAAAACCACTCGAGTTTTCTTCAGAATCAGATCCCGATTGTATCCATAGGGATCCCCCATCCTGCATGTTTTATTTTTTCACAAAATCTCAATTTCCCCCTTTTTCTTGGGTGTTCTAAATCACTGCTCCCAGAAATAATCAGGAAGAGTTTGGCAGAGCCGTCAGAGCTCTTTGGCAGCCCTCACACCACCCACAGGTGAATGACTCCTTGACATTTCAGCCAAGCRCAGGTGAAATGCCAGCTGGAGCAGCTGCCAGCCCAGGGAACCACTGAAGGGCTCAGAGCTCAGTGGGAGTGTGGAGCACAGGGCTCTGGTTCCACTGCTCTGCTCCTGGGGGCCTGGGCAGCCCATGGCCACGAGCCCCCTGTGCCCCCTGTGCCACCCTGTGCCACCCTGTGCCCCCTGTGCCACCCTGTGCCACCCTGTGCCACGCTGCAGCAGTGAGCCATGGCCACGAGCCCCCTGTGCCACCCTGTACCACCCTGTGCCACCCTGTGCCACCCTGTGCCACCCTGTGCCACGCTGCAGCAGTGAGCCATGGCCATGAGCCCCCTGTGCCACCCTGCAGCAGTGCCCAGGAGCTGGCAGCGCCTGCTCTTCTGCCCCTGGCTCATTCAGAGGCCCTGGACCCCAACGGGGCTTTCTTAAAGCTCCCTTGCCGTGAGATCCAACCAGCAGCAGCAGCAGCAGCACCATCACACCTGAGGGGGATTTTTGGTCTGGGGTCACACAGCTGTTACCTGGCTGCTGCTGGGATCCCTGGCTCAGGAGCAGTGCCACCTTACCCCCCACCACAGCACCTACAGAGGGACCCTGAGCTGCCCGACCTGGACAGCCCTGACCCTGCTGGGCATGGCCACAGGGCTGGGCAGGGGGGGCCAGAGGYGGCCCAGGGGCTCCAGGTGCCTGGGGGGCTCCAGGTGACCAGAGGGCACTCCAGGTGCCAGAGGGTTCCAGATGTGCCCGAGGGGCTTCAGGTGCCAGAAGGTGCCAGAGGTGAATGCAAGGTGCCAAATTGTGCCAGATGTGCCTGAGGAGCTCCAGGTGCTGGAGTGGTGTCCCAAGGTGTCAGAGGTGCCCCAGGTGTCAGAGGTGGAGCAAGATGATAGAGGTGGCCCCAGCTGCCCAGGGTCTCGCACAGGTGCCCAGAGATGTCAGACGGGTCCCAGGATGCCAAGAAGGTGCTCCAGGTGCTCCAGGTGCCAGAGGTGCCCCAGGTGCCCACTGTCAGCAGCAGCCATTGTGCTCTTAATTGGGAGCTGGCATTAAATAATGTTAATTGGCTCCTGCCCCTCCTCCCCGCATTATTTTGGCATCATCAGCAACGTAAGCTGCTGCAGTCTCCAAACACATGTGCATAGCAACCACCCCAAAGGTTCTATTTTCTTCCTAACATGAAAATAACTCATGGATGCAGATCTGTGTGGCATCCGTGGCTCAGCTTGCCACGGGCACAGGGAAGGAGTCAGGTTCAACCCGAGTTTAATTGCTGCAGAGCTATTCTGGGCCCTGCTGAACGAGGTGATTCATCCCAAAGCCACCAGCAGCTGCRGGAGTGTGAGCACAAACCCAGCCCAGCTCCAGCAGCAGCCCCAGCACTGCTGGGGGTGAGGGATGGGCAGGGATGGGGAGATGGGGACACTGACTGGGTGAGCAGATCCCATTTTATTGGGGTACAAACACTTCTATTTCAGGCAGACTGGGAATGAGYACTGCARTGATTAGGTTACAATCACATACACAAACATGCAAATAACAWCATCTCTGGCTTGCAGAGTTTAATGGGATTTTCTTTTTCTGGTAAACCCRTTTGATTGAATCTTCTTGCAMTCCAGGYCTAATTTTCAAAGTTCCGTTTGCTTTTGCCAAGGCATCCTGTTGTCAAATCTCTTTTGTTAACCAGAGTCCATCATCTGTCTTGTGTCCCCCAACATCCCAACAAGAGATGGCAGGGCTTGAGCTCCTTTTACTGACAGCAGGGGTGCCCAGAGTGTGCCCAGAGCCAGCTGCCCTGCCCAGCTCCCAGCACTGCCCTGGCACCCCTGTCCTGGCATCCCTGTCCTGGTACCCCTGAACTGGCACCCCCATCCCGGCACCACTATCCTGGCACCCCTGTCCTGGTATCCCTGTCCTGGCACCACCATCCTGATCCCTCTGTCCTGGTACCCCTGAACTGGCACCCCTGTCCTGGTACCTCTGTCCTGGCACCACCATCCTGGCACTCCCATCCTGGCACCCC
Organism: Sporophila hypoxantha; assembly: GCA_002167245.1. Taxonomy (NCBI): domain Eukaryota; kingdom Metazoa; phylum Chordata; class Aves; order Passeriformes; family Thraupidae; genus Sporophila; species Sporophila hypoxantha. The sequence goes on from NDFG01000008.1 coordinate 184,246, forward strand.
TGTCCTGGTACCTCTGTCCTGGCACCACCATCCTGGCACCCCTGTCCTGGAACCCCTGTCCTGGTATCCCTGTCCTGGCACCCCCATCCTGGCATCACCATCCTGGCACGCCCATCCTGGCACCCCTGAATTGACACCCCCATCCTGGCACCCCCATCCTGGCACCACCATCCTGGCACCTCTGAACTGGCACCTTTATCCTGGCACACCTGTCCTGCTGGGCACAGGGCACCAGGGGGACAGATGGCAGTGGGGACAGGGGGACAGTTGGATGCTGGGGAGACAAGCACAGCCTCACTTTTAAAAGCTGGAACAGAGAAAAGTGAACAAAGAGGAAATGAGCCAAAGGCTGCTCAGAGGGGCTGGGCTGGAATTGCCAGGGCAGAATTCCCTGTGGCTGCCCCTGGATCCCTGGCAGTGCCCAAGGCCAGGCTGGGACACCCTGGGACAGTGGGAGGTGTCCCTGCCATGGCAGGGTGGGATTTAATGTCCCTTCCAAACCAGCCTGGGATTTGATGATTCTATGAAAAAAGGAAGGGGGAAGAAAAAGAAAATAAAAAAACAAAGACAGAAAAATAATGACAGATGGAAATGAAGACAAAAAAAAAAAAAAGGCAATTAAAAAAACCCTAACCCAAAAGTAACAGAATAAAAGAAAGTAAACCCTTCCAACAATGCAGCTGGAACTGGACACAAACCAGAATGAAGCAAAAGCTGTGGAGTGACATAARTTTTTAAGCAAATCTCACGACTGACCTCAGATAGCAACAAACAAAGCAAATAATGGAAAATCAATGGAGGCAAAAGGAGAGACCAGGAGAAAGTTTGCAGAGTGTTCCCTGAAAAGACTGAAGCAATGAAGAGCTGAGTCACCTGTGCTAGGAAATGGGTGCGAAAAATTGAAAGAAACYATGGATGGCTTCTCTTGGCATCTCTTGTGTCAAAAGGAGGGGTTTGCTCTCCTGTCTCAGTAGAAAYAGAGAAATTTATCCTTTCTTGGACAGGGGAGTTTCTAGAAACCCTGTGTCTCATGCTATTTTTGTAAAATATATGCACTGAATTTCCTGGAGTGGTTTCTTATAAAAAAATAATTTATAAAAATGAGGTAAAATCTCTCAGTTATGATCAAGCCATTATTTTTTATTTCCGAGAAGAACACGGAGCTGGAAGCTGCTGCTCCAAGCTGCTCCCAGCTGCTGGGGCTTTCCCTGGGGTGAGCTGCAGCCTGCTCCCSGGGCTGGAGCTCACCAGGGCACTGGGACCCCTGGCCTGGGGCTCATTTTTATTGCCAGAGGTTAGAGATGAATGGCAAAGAAAGAGAATTCWCTGTGCCACTGTAAGGCCCTGTGCCATCAGGAAATGTCAATCTTGTACTGCAAATTGAACTGAGACAGACAGGGTTTGGTTAGTCAGGACAAAATCCTCTTAATTCCCAGGGCTTCATCTCCTGGAGATGGGAATGGTCCAGGCCAGGCTGGGTGGGATGGGATGGATGGGATTATGGGATGGGATGGGATGGGATGGGATTTGTGGGATTTATAGGATTTATGGTATAGGATGGGATCTAAGGCCCCTCCCAACACAAACCATGAGTCCATCATTGTATATTTATTTCTAAAGCTCCTGAAAACACTTTAAACAGATTGCAACTGGACTGGATGTCACAGCAGTTTTACCCATGGAGAAGAAAGAGCCCCTGAGACACCAACACTGAGAGCAGGGTGGTGTCTGAGGGCTGGGCACTGGGGGAGGCAGAGCAGCACCCAGCCTGGCAGTGGATCTTGTGACCACAGCTCTAATCCCATCTACAGTGGAGCTGGGGCTTCACAGCCACCAGATGAGCACCTCTGTGAATTCTGATTTTATCTACAGTGGAGCTGGGGCTTCACAGCCACCAGCTGAACACCTCTGAATTCTGATTTTATCTACAGTGGAGCTGGGGCTTCACAGCTGCCAGCTGAGCACCTCTGTGAATTCTGATTTTTCACAGCACTGTTTGTAGTCCCTCCTTTTAAACTGCAAAAATAATACTCTGGGCTTCTTTACCATGAAAGTGCAGCAGGGTCCTGCTAAGCTGTACCACAGATCATGAATTAAATCTGTGTTTCCTGGGGCACCACCATCAGGGCACTGATCTGCCCTTCCAGACGTGGCATCCTGCTTAACCCTTGCATGGACCTGCCTTTYTCTCCAGAAAGGATAAGGAAAATCAAACCATGAAAAGCCACAGCCAGGTTTGTGGCTGAGAAGGAGGGAGCAGGTCCTGGGAGTGGTGCCTTGTCACAGGGAGGATCTCAGAATGTCCTGGGCTGGAGGGACCCACAGGGATCATCCCAGCCCCATCCCTGCCCAGACCACCAACAATCCCACCCTGGGCATCCCTGACAGCGCTGTCCAAACCCCCCTGGAGCTCTGGCAGCCTCAGGCTGTGCCCATTCCCTGGGGAGCCTGGGCAGTGCCAGCACCTCTGGGGAAGAGCCTTTCCCTGATTCCAGCCCTTCCCTGGTGSTGTCCCTGGCCCAGGGAGCAGAGATGTCCCTCCTCCCTCCTGTCCTCACACCCAGCATCTGCTCCAGGGCCTCATCCTAGCAGATGGTTGCAGTTCATGGCAGCCCCAAGACACGTGCAAAGTCTGTTTCAGCCCACACGTTCGAAGAAGGAGTCAGAGCTCTTCAGTTCTCGGTCTCAAGGTTGTTTATTGTTTCCTATCTATAAAATTCTTCCTCCTGCCCTGCCAAGATCCATCCAGCAGGACAGACAGAGGCACTCTGCCTGCCCCAGGGAGGTGTTAACTTTTTATACTAAAAACTACGTGTACAATATTTACAATAACTTCCCAATACCTATCACCTACGTTAGACAATGAGCTTCTACTCTAAACCAATCCAAAAGTGCCACCTTCACAGCAGAAGATGGAGGCCAAGAAGAAGAAGGAGAAAGGCTGGACATGCCCAGATTCCTCCATCTTGTCCCCAAAACACCTATTCTAAAAACCCCAAAATCTACTTTTTCACCCTGTGATAATTTTATTATTACACTACTTAAACTTCTGTGGCTTTCAGGTCTTCATACAAAGCTGGTAATTTACTCCATGGGTCATAACCAAACCCAYAGGTGCTCTGGGCTGTGTGCCAGGGTCTCTGAGCCCCCTRGCAGGGGTCCTGGCAGCTCTGGACACCCAGAGGGATGTGCTGAGTTCTGACATCACTGCAGCTCCCAGCCCTCGGCTCTGGTGCTGGGCTGCACCTGGCACCTGATGTATGCACAGAGAAAAAAATCAAAAAATATCAAAAAGGAGCAGACAGCGCTTCAAAGAAGGCTGACAGAAATTGCCAAAGGTTCTGGGAGGAGCTGCCAGGCACTGCTGGGGTTCCATGCCCAAAATCCTGCTCTGTGTCCTGGGACACCTCCCTGCTGAACAGGGCAGGGGCCAGCAGCAGCTGCCAGTGCTGGGTGACAAGGTCCCTTGGCTGCCACTCTTTCCCTCTGAGCACCTCCAGAGCAGAGCTGCAGGCTGTGCTCCAGCCTGCTCTGAGCTCCCCAGGGCTGGCCAGCAGCACACTCCCAGCCTCGGAGCCACAACAATTCTGTTTTCCTGTAGAATGAGAGAGAAGCTGGATCTGCTGCCTTAAGCACTGATTTGTGTTATCCCTTCCCCAGCTTTCTGGAAGGTGGCCAGATTCTCCAGCTATGAGAGGATTCTGTGAAGCCAGCAGTGAGATCCACTCTGCTGACTTTGGGTAGTTCCAGAGTCCAGCACTTTATTGCTCATCAGGCACCTGCAGCCCCCAGTGCAGCCCCAGGGCACTGCTGGGGCTGCTGCTGGACACAGCACAGCCCCAGGGCACTGCTGGACACAGCACAGCCTCAGGGCACTGCTGGGGCTGCTCCTGGACACAGCACAGCCTCAGGAGCACTGCTGGACACAGCACAGCCCCAGGAGCACTGCTGGGGCTGTTCCTGGACACAGCACAGCCTCAGGAGGGCCCCCCACTTTGTTTGGGCTTGGGGGGGGACACAGCACAGCCCCAGGAGCACTGCTGGGGCTGTTCCTGGACACAGCAGCAAGCCCCAGGAGCACTGCTGGACACAAGCACAGCCCCAGGGCACTGCTGGACACAGCACAAGCCCCAGGGCCCACTGCTGGGGCTGCTCCTGGACACAGCACAGCCCCAGGGCACTGCTGGGCTGCTCCTGGACACAGCACAGCCCCAGGGCGACTGCTGGACACAGCACAGCCCCAGTGTAGAAGCATCGGAGGTAGCACGGTTGGGACAGAGGGAGACGAGAGATCTCTGCAGCCAGGTTGTGGAACTTGGGGTTTATTGCCAAGGGCCTGGGTGCAGGGCCCTGCTGGGAGCTGCCAGCCACAGCTCAGAGCAGGCCTGAGAGAAGAGAGGGGGAGAGAGGATGAGAGGGTGAGAGAGTAAAAGAGAGGATAAGAGAGCGAGGTTCCCGTTCCAATACCATAAATCTTCTTCTGTGCTGAATATTCTAATTCTCACTAACCAATCCAGTACAAGATACAAATCCTACAGCATTTACATACAGCCTATAAGAATCATTACACTACCACACTGTGCTACATTTTAAACCCTAAAAACTCCTCTTTGGGCCCTCCTGCCAAGCTGTAGGGTCTGCTCTGACCCTTGGGCCTGTCTGCAAGCAGAGGGTGTTGTTCCATCAAAAGGGGATTGCCTTCAGTCAGCCACACCATTGTTTTCCAGTTGTTCAGTAACTGAGGGATCTCAAAGCTTGTTTTCATTCCAATCTCACTTATAGTTTCCATATTCTCAAAACCTTTTGCCAGACAATCATATTTGTAAGGCTTTCCTGTTTCATCTTCCCCAACAGCCCAGGCTGCTCCTTCCTCCAAAACCCACCTTGCAGACACCTTCTGGGCCAGGTTTGTGAAATTGTTCCTCATTATCCCTGGCAGGAGGCTGCAATGGCCCTGGGTGGCCACACAGAGCTCCAGAATTCATCAGGAACTGTTTGAGGCAGATGGACAGAAATGGCCATCATGTCCCATAATTAAACCTGAAAGGGACTGTCAGGAGAACTCCGTGTCTTCCTTTTACACAAATACTTCCAGTCACATTTTATTTACAGGTTTGAAGGAAATTCTGTCTCTCACCTCATTCTGTCTTTGCTTCCTGAGCCCCTGAGGTGGTGCCCGACAGGGAGCAAGGACAGGAGAGGATGGGCTCAGGGAAGGGGAACCCCAGCAGTGCAAGAAGCCAGACAGGTCTCTGAAAACCCGTGAGGGACTCCTGCCCCTGAGGCAGGCACAGGCAGGGCTCCCCTGGCCCAGGACAGACCCAGCAGCCCCAGGGGATGAGCCCCAGCCCGGCTGGGAGAGGCTGCTGCCCTCCTGCCCCATGGGAGCAGACAGGGGGGCTGCCAGGAGAGGGATGAAAACGCAGAGTTTGAGGCATAAAATGGGCATTTCACAAGGAGCAGGACAGTTACACACCAGGGTGATTTGTCTTTGCTTTGCTGAAGAGGAGCTTGGGTGAATATTTGCAGATGCAAAGCCCGGGTTTGATTGAGCACACAGAGATCTGSGTTTGTCTGGGCTGCACTCCCTCCTCCCTCCTGCTCTCTGACTCTCGGGCCGGCTGTCTGTTCTCTGTCCCGAGATATGCTGTGTGCTCCTGGAGCAGCCCCAGGCTCTGAAGGAAGAGACTGGACTCTCTGGAGTTCGATCTTCAAATTGTTTATTATTTCTTATCTATAAGATTTTCTCCCTGCCGAGCAGAGATCCGTTCTGCAGGGCAGCCAAGGCACTCTGACCGCCCTCGGGGCGGTGTTGTCATTTTTATACTACAAACTATGTACATGATATTTACTTTTAATTTCCAATACCCATCACCTATGTTAGACAGCGCATTTCTATTCTAAACCAATCCCCAAGTGCCAACATCACAGCAGAAAATGGAGAGCAAGAAGAAGAAAGAAGGACGAGACACGCCCTGATCCCTCCATCTTGTCCCCAAAACCACATACCAAAAATCCTAAAACTTATATTTTCACCCCATGTGCACCCTGTAAATACACCCTTTAAACCCGTGTGACCTTCCAGCTCTCATACAAASCTGGCAATTCGCTTGAGGGATCAAAGTCAAGCCACCAAGTGTYCCGGGCCTSGTGCCAAGATCTCCGAGCCCCTCGGTGGGGTCTCGGGGGTCTCGGGAGGCTCCGCACAKCCSAAGTGATGTGCTGAACTCCCACATCTGACACAATCCTTCCTGGCAGAGCCTTTTTCTCTATGAGGCACACAATGGAAAGCATATTTTAGCAGGCCACTTTTAGCTGATATTCAGTGCCATTTCCCTTCCCTTCCCTTCCCTTCCCTTCCCTTCCCTTCCCTTCCCTTCCCTTCCCTTCCCTTCCCGCCTTCCCTTCCCTTCACCCTCCCTTCCTCCTTCCCTTCCCTTCCCTTCCCTTCCCTTCCCTTCCCTTCTCCTTCCCTTCCCTTCTCCTCCCTTCCCTTCCCTTCCCTTCCCTCCCTTCCCTTCTTCCTTCCCTCCCCTTCCTGTCCCTTCCCTTCCCTATCCCTACATTCACAACCATCGATTTAAAACTTTTCATTATCATTTTGTCAAAATCATCACTCCGCCTTTGGGAAGCTCTGGCAAGCAGAGCGGGCAGGGGATTCCTCGAGCTGCCCTCGGATGGTGCCCAAGCCCAGGCTACTGGTCCTGCTCTGGGGCGCAGCACAGGCACGAACCAGCCCCCAGAGATTAACCCCAGCCACGCTCCTCGTTCTCCCGATGCCATGAGGCTGAATGAGAAGTGTTCAAGGTTTAACTCCAAGAACACAATATTAGCATGGAAGCAGGACTTTCAACAAATGCATTATAAATATGAATTAGAGGAGGATACTGCTTTGATCTAAAAGCTTCAAGAAAATAACTTTTAAAAATAATAAAATAAAAATGCTAAGAAATTAACTTGTTTTCCCTGGGAAGGAATTTGTTTGCTCCTGCCATCTGTCCATCCCTTGCCCATTGTATTAACAAGAAAAACTAAACACTGGATACAAATCAACTCGGCACATCACTGCCTGTGGCATCTCCCAGCTGGCTAGGGGCTCAGGGAGCTTTCCAGGAATGTTCTGCTGCCCCGGCTATACGGCCCCACTTGCCCCTGGCCAAGTCTGCACACGCTGTGCTGCGGTGCCAGCAGAGGAGGTAGGGCAGCAGTGGAGATGTGGAACCAGGGCACCGGGTCATGGGGCACAGAGCCATAGCAGGGACAGGGCGCATGCCATCTTGTCCATCCCGGCCACCTCCCATCCTTCCACCTGCATCCCTGCCATCCCCATCCCTGTTCCAGATCTCTCT
>NDFG01000008.1:211897-264448 GCA_002167245.1 Sporophila hypoxantha
CAGAAGATGGAGRCCAAGAAGAAGAAGGAGAAAGGCTGGACACGCCCAGATYCCTCCATCTTGCCCCCTGAACCCCCWTTCTAAAAACCCCAAAATCTACTTTTTCACCCTRTGATRAATTCACTSTCATTCTACTTAACTGTCATGGCTTRSAGATCTTCATCTAAGGTTGGTAAMTTGCTCCACGGGTCATAACCAAACCCACAGGGGCATCYTGGGCTCTGTRCCAGGGTCTCTGAGCCCCCTGGCAGGGTCTGGGCTGCTCAGGACAGMCAGAGGGRTGTCCTGGTTCTGACACTGGGGKTTGCATCAGCCAGSCCTGGCCYCTCCCAGAGTCTGTCAGGCAGCTCTTCMMTGMCATTTATCAGTGCAGACTGCTTTGTAACTGGATTGGAGCTCAGGTGTTGCCATGCCCACCCCCTGAGCACYCCCAAGCTTTTCCATTCCCAATGCCCCAGGTAAGGGACACCTGTGCAGCTTCTTTGTACCTGTCCTGGACAGCCCAGGCTGTGTGATGGCAACAATACAGGGGAAAAGGGAACTGTGGGGAGAACAGAGGACATCTAAACCACAATAACATAACTGTACATCACTGAAGCTTTTCTTAATATTCACACAACAGTTATCTTTTCATTGCCAGAGCCAATCATCTCTTTACCCATCTAGAACAGTGCAAAGGGACACGGAGGCACTTTGGAGCACTGCATGGTGGGGTGGGTCCTGGGGAAAGGAAATGTTCCCATTTCTGAGGAAAAACCCGAATCCAGGCAGAGATGAGAGAGGAAGGATGCTGCTGGGAATTTGGGTCCTGTTGAAATATTGTCTCTGATTCACTCTGAAGTGTTTTGCCTGCAGCTATTCAGAAAAGCACTTTTGCTTACGCTGCCTGAGCTAAATCCCAGTCCTGGCAGAGCTGCTGAGGAGGTTCTGTGAGAGCTGCTCAGCCCCTTCACCTGGCRTGCCCTGTAGACAGATCCTGACTACATCCAGTGCTTTAAAGAGATTTTTGAGTGCTTAAAGCACATCAAACCACTGCTGGGTTCAGCCAGAAGAGCCTCGTTTAGCACAGCTCCTGGCAGGGACCCCGTGCCCACGTGGTGGTGGGCCCTGACCCAGAACAGAGCAAGGTTCAGCTCCCAGGGCCACCCCAAACTCCAGTGGGCTCACRGTGCTTGGGGCAGGACTTGCACAAATGGAGCCTTGGATTATTTCACATCTGTGCCTTGGGCTGGGCTGGGAGGGAGTTCTTGTGGTCTTGAGGATGTTATTTAGTGAAAAGTGTTACTGGGAAAGACTGGGAGGAAAAAAGAGATAAAAAGTCCCCTGTAGAGGACTGTCACCTCTCCAGGTGTAACACACAATTTATTGCCTTTTCATCCTTTTATTGCCTTTAACTGCTGAATAATGCAGTGTGGTTCACTTGGGGAAACGATTCCAGCTAATTGTTGTCTGTAAAATCCAGTTACCACCTTAGTRTAGCCACAGCTCTCTTCATAGAGAGCAGGCAGGCACAACTTCCCATGGACATTTCCTGGGAACTGCAGCCAGCAACCTCAGAGAAAGAAAAACAATCCTTATCTCATTTGCTGTGCCTGTGTTTTTGAACATGTGGAATGTGTTGSAAGATTGTTTACCGGAAGGAATTTGGTAATTGGGTTCTGGTGGAATTGTTTGCTAATTAGCCGATCAGGTCCAAGCCGTGTCTCCACTGTCAGCAGACAGTCACAGGTTTTTCAGTAGTTAGATGTATGATGCAGTACAGTTACTGTACAATGTAATATAATACAATTTAATAAAGTGAGCATTCAGCATTCCGAAGCCCTGCAGTCAATCCTTTCCTGCCTCAGGGGTCCTGAATTTACAATACCTCAGTGCCAGGCGTGGAAATCCTCCTTTGTGCMTTCCCTGGTGCTGTGGGTGGTGGGGATGCATGCAGGGAGCAGGGCTGGCACTGCCCCTGGGGGATGAGCCCAGCTCGGGATGCTCTTGTTAGGAAAATCAATCCACAAACACCAGAGGTTTATGTCCAAAAAGGAGACAGAGGAGTCCATTTTGGCTTTATTCCAATAAAGGGAGAGGCCATGGGGCATTCCCTGGGCCTGGGAGCTCTCCATTTTTTGGAGGATGCAGCCTCCTTTTTATCCCAATTTCCCAGCCACATTTCCCTTCTCTCTTTCCCCATTTCTGAGGCACTTGAGAGGTACAGACTTCCCAAAACACCTGATACCAGAGATTCCCCTCTAATGTACAACACTCCCTTTTCATTTTTAATTCTTATGGAATTTAGGAGTCTTTCTTCCCCATTGTTTCTTTCATCTCTCAATGTCTAATTTCATTTATCAGCAAACCTAAAGTTTATTTGTAAAGACAAATCTCTTTTTCCATTCATCAATCAGTGGAATCCTTCCCGTGGTTTCTTTTGTCTCGCAGTGCTGGTTTTACCTACCAGCAGACCCACAGCTGGTTTGGAAAGGCAAATCCAGTATTCCTCTCAGCCTGCAGCAGGGCTGGACACAGCCCCAGTGGGATGAGTGCAGCTGGATGGATCCTGGCAGTGCCAGGGGGCTCTGGGACCCTGGCAGCTCCTGCCCTGCCCTGCCCTGCTCGTGTCCTCCAGCCCCTCAGGGCCCTGCAGGGAGCAGCGCAGAGGGGACACAGAGAGGCTTTTCTCAGTGTACCAGTAATTGTTTTCCTCCTAATTAACACACCCATAATTTCTGGGTCAGCATTGCCCCGGAACAGGCTCCAGGCAGGCAGATGCAAACACAGCACAGCTGGCACTGCAGTGCTGGGGACGGCTGAGTGGAGCAGCTCAGACTCCAAGGTCTCCTCAGAAGGCAAATTCCCAGTGTCTCAGACATTCCCAGTGTCTCAGACATTCCCAGTGTCTCAGACATTCCCAGTGTATCAGACATTCCCAGTTTATCACACATTCCCATTGTATCAGACATTCCCAGTGTCTCAGACATTCCCAGTTTATCAGACATTCCCAGTGTCTCAGACATTCCCAGTTTATCAGCCATTCCCAGTTTATCAGCCACCACATTCTTTTATAGCTGCTCTGACAAAGCTGGGCCTGGCTGGTCCTCAGTCAACACCCCTCACACCACTGGCTAGTTAGGAACAGACCCTTCTTGTACATTTCTTACCAGTAACAGCACATTACAAACACCAGCTGCAAACATTAAGGATTATTTTAGTTCTTTCTCTGAGCTTTCTCCTGCTCCCCCAGCCATGCCTGGCAGGGTTTATCTGACTTTCCCCCTGAGCAGGCTCTCAGCACCCCAAAACACTGCTCACACCCAGCCTGGGAGCCCCAAATGCTGGGGGAACTGTGCCCAGCCCTGGCAGAGCAGCTGCTGGGGAGAGCAGAGCCCTGTGATCATCACCACATCTGGGGATGGCAGAGCCCTGTGCCCCCCACATCTGGGGANCCCCCACATCTGGGGATGGCAGAGCCCTGTGCCCCCCACATCTGGGGATGGCAGAGCCCTGTGCCCCCCACATCTGGGGAGAGCAGAGCCCTGTGACCCCCACATCTGGGGATGGCAGAGCCCTGTGCCCCCCACATCTGGGGAGAGCAGAGCCCTGTGACCCCCACAGCCACATCCTCACCCCTCCTCTCCCCCCTGTGCTGTGCTCGCCCCGCTCTGCCTCTCCTTGTGCAGGAATGGCCACAGAGCTCAGTGAAACTCTCACTCCTCTGTTCCTGTACCCCCCGGGTGTGGGCTGTCCTGAACAGCAGCTCCATTCCAGTCTGAACAGCAGGACCTGGCTCAAACCACSGGGAAAARCTGGGGAAGAACACCCACAAGTTCCTCWGGCCAGTTCCATGGCCCTGGTGTCCCTCCAGGCTCTGGTGATGGCACTGTCACATACAGCCAGAGACGTTTTCAAAATTAAAAGGATTTCCCTGCTATCCAGCCTAAAGCTGCCCTCTTGGAGCACAGGAACCAGAGGAGTTGGGATTTGTGTCAGTACACAGGATCAAGCTGAAAAGCAGAGATTTTGAATTCCTTTATGGTCTTAGATTTTAAGCCCAGTCTTAATCATGTYGGAAACTGCACTTCACAAAGCATTTATCCTGAAAGCTTACACCGTTYCAGGCTTTTGCAGCTGGTTTGGGGCTTCTTTCAGGTTTTTGTTTTGATCTTGTTTGGTTGGGATTTTTTTTCATGTGTAGTATTTGTTTTTTAAATGAGTTTTTACTGTTTGTGTCTGTCAGGATGTGTGTTTGACAGCGATCAGAAAAGAGAACAGTGCCTTTCTGCAGCRTGTTTTTTGGATCTGCCAGGCTGTGGAGGGCTTTGGAGATTTCAGAGGGTGCCACTGATGCCTTTTCAAAGGCAGCTGTTGCTGCAGAGTGTGAGGCACAGAGCTCAGTGCAGTTCCCTGGCTGGACACAGGCMGTTACTGCACCCTGGATGGTGCTGCACTGCCTGCCCCAGGGCTGCCCTGAGCAGAGCTGAACTGCTGGGCACTTGTGTCTGTTGTAGCATCCCCAAAGTGGCAATAATTAACATTGACTCCATGGTTCTAGAAGGTTGATCCATCATTTTATGATACTATAGTCATAGTCATAGTCTATAGTCTAATAGTATATAGTATATACTTATATACTATATACATATTACTATACTATACTAGATCTTAGATACTAATACTAGATACTAGATACTATATACTATATACTATATACTATATACTATATACTATATACTATATACTATATACTATATACTATATACTATATACATATACTATACTGTCGCAGACATCCTTTTCACTAAAATCCTTTCTTTGGATTTTTCCTGCTGAAGCTGAGAGGTTCAGCAACAAGATGTGGCAGTGGTTGTCTGCTGCTGTGGAATGCAACAAGTCCATCTGGATTGGCCCATCTTGGATGTTTTTAGTTAGTGGCCAATCAGGACTGAATTCTCTCAGACAGTCGGAGAGAGCTCCGTTGTTTTCATTCTTTACTTTTCTATTCTTAGCTTAGTAGCAGCATCTGGAAATCTCCTTTCCTTTTCTTTTTAGTGTAATATAATAGATGTATATATCATAAAATAATAAATCAAGCCTTCTGATCATAGAGTTAACCATCTCGTCTCTTTCTGCACCCAAACACCCTTGTGACAGCCGTCACACTATACTATACTATGTACTATACTATATACTATATACTATATACTATACTACACTATACTATACTATATACTATATACTATACTACACTATACTATATACTATATACTATATACTATATACTATATACTATATACTATATACATATACTACATACTATATATACTATACTACTATACTATACTATATACTATATACTATACTATACTTACTATATGCTATACTATATTACCCCATGCCCACCCTGTCCCAGCTCAGAGCACTCAGTGCCACCTCCAGGTGCCACCTGCAGGGAGGGCACTCCAAACCTCCCTGAGCAGCCCCTGCCATGCCAGCCCTGCTCTTGAGCTGTGCAACCCTCTGCAGAGCCCTCTCCTGCACATCCCATCCCATTATCCCATCCCATCCTGTTAGTGTTCAGAAACACATAATCACCTAAGCGATTATATGTCCATGCTTTTATTAAGAGCTCTGGGAAGTCAGGGTATTTCGACCCAAGTCTGACTCCACCATACATTCGAGATTAACATGCTTTTATATTCTATCGTTATATAACTCTCATGTTAATTATTTAAACTTATATTGTTCTATTGTATACATAGATTTCAATCAAGCATGGCCCCTCGTGTTCCCCTTAAATTTCTAAACATAGTTTCCATGATTCTTCTTATTTATATAATAATTATATTTAATTACTAAACAATCATCAACATCTAACAATTATATCATTTATCATACTGCTTATGCAGGTCAATGTCTGGCAAAACACAAAGCCTACATTTTCAGAGTTTATTTTTAACATTTTCCAGGGCCCCCATTATCAATCCCATCCCATTATCCCATCTCATTATCCATCCCATCCGTCCATTATCTATCCCATCCCATTACCCATCCCATCCCATCCCATGGATCCCATCCCATGGATCCCATCCCATCCCATTATCCATCCCATCCCATTATCCCATCCCATCCCATCTCATGGATCCCATCCATGGATCCCATCCCATCCCATTATCCCATCCATCCCATCCCATGGATCCCATCCCATGGATCCCATCCAATTATCCCATACCATGGATCCCATCACACCCCATTATCCCATCCCATCCCATCTATCCCATTCCATCCCATCCCTCTCCTCTCTACCTCGTTGTTTCCAGTTCCTGGAGCTGCCCAGACCTGCCCCAGGCTCTGTGCTGCAGTCAGCACTGCACAAGTGCCCTTTTAATTTCCAGTGACTGCAAGCAATCCAGTAAAGGTTTAATTTTCAGCTGCCTTTGATATCTCGTGGCCATTTCAGTGCGCTGCTCCGTGGGCTGGGCCGGGGCCAGCCCTGTCACACTTGGCTGCTGCTCAGACAGGGCCTAAAGAAACACAGGGCATTGGTGGCTAATGGGGCGCAGCCACAAACCTCAAATCAAAGCACAAAGGGAACAGCCAGGAGCAGAGGAAGAGAGGAATGCTTTTAGAAGCCATTTCCAAAATCAAATTTTTTTTTTTCTGTGCTGCTTTAGAAATTAAATGGACAAAGCACAATTTAAGAGTCTAAATATTTGTGAAGGAGCTTTCCAGACAAGATCGATAATTTCGCTGTGTATTTCCCAGCACTAAGGATGTGAATTCCACAGGAAATGCAGCAAAGGGAACACACACTTCAGGGAAAATGCCTCTGAGCATGTGCCTGGGGCACAGCCCCTCACCTGCAAAGTGTAGCTTGTGTTTCACCTGCTGAAGGGGAGAGTTTTGGGTTTTAACATGTTAAAAAACCATGGAGGGGACATAGAATTCCAGAATCCCTGAATCACTGAGGCTGGAAAAGCCCTCCCACCATGGAGCCCCAGCTGTGCCCAATGCCCACCTTGTCCCCAGCCAGAGCTCTGAGTGCCACCTTGCACATGTGTAACAAGGCTGCGAGCCATGGATGGATGGCCCGCACATCCCAGCCCTGCTGGGCCCTCTGCCCTGCCTGGCCACCAAAATGCCTCTGGGAACTCAGCCTCACACCCAGAGAGGCTGGGCAGGGTTTGGATATTCACATGTGTGTGGATGCATGGATGGATGGATGATGGATGGATGGATGGATGATGGATGGATGGATGGATGGATGGGACTGGAGGATGCATAATAGATAGATAGATAGATAGATAGATAGATAGATAGATAGATAGATAGATAGAACATCTGCAGATGAGTATTTGCAGGCCCTGGACATTATGAACACACCAAAAGCAGAAATGCAGTGCCCCAGTCCCCAGGGAGAGCCAGCTGTGTGTCAGAGCTTTGGGTGAGGCCGCTTGCCTYGGGCTGTGTCACAGCAGGGACAGTCCAGCTCCTGCTAAAGGCACTGGGCAGGCAAACAAAGGTGACAGGGGTCTGATCCCAAGGGAAACGTGCCTGGAAGAGCAGGATCAARGGCTGCTTCAGGAGCCTCCTGTTCAGCATTGAGCAGAGCCAAGGCAGCACTTAGRAGGGCACTCAAAGAGATTGGTAAARTGCTCCATCAAGAAAATAGCTGGGACTGGAAACTCCAGCATCCTGCATAGTCTCAGTGTCCAAACACTTGAACCTCACCCCGTGGCTGCTGAGAGCACTCAGGGCTGGAAGTGGGACTCTGTCAGGAAATACTGGCAATAAATACCAGCGTTCAAAATGACAAAACGGAGAAAAACAAAATAAACGGAAGAGCAACCAGACACTGGCCCTTGTATGCCAGGGAGAGGTTTGAGAAAAAAGGGCAAAATATATTGTTTGCCATTGAAAGATCCATGTTTCCCATGACAAAAGCAAACTAAAACCATAGAGCATCCCAAGCTTTCATTTATAGAGGACATCAGTTGTTACTTTCAAATTTTATTTTTTTTTCAAAGCAAATTATCAGCAGTCCAAACCCTCCTGTAGCAGATTTAACACTCAGTAAATATTCTAGTTATATTCAGCAGTTTCATCTGTGTCCATGTTCTTTAGAAAGGGGATCTGCTGCTTTGGCTGTGCTCTGATAACACAATTAAAATGCCCAAACTATTTCAGCAGACCTAAATACTGCAGCATGGCCACAGTAAATAAAGTTTAGATGATCCTTCAGCGGTTTGCTTTATTGTATGCATAAAAATCTGGATGTGGATGCAGGGAATTCACGCAAATGCTGCCTGTTAAAGGCAGCCAGCTCAGGGAAACTGCAAATCTGTGCTGTAGTAAAACATTACTGTTGGAGAATAAACATAACTAGAAGTTTGATGGAAAAATGACWAAGTATTCAGTTTTCACCCAGGAGCTGTTATAAATACAAATATCCCTGTAATCCCTGCTCAGCTGGCTCTGGGAGCTGGGGTTGTGTCTGCAGCAGATCRGGAGGCTCAGTTTAACTCTTTTACACCCTGCAGGGCAGCAGGCTTTGGATATTGGGGGAATTCCCTCCTGGGAAGGGCTGTCCAGCCCTGGCACAGCTGCCCAGGGAGGGGTGGAGTGCCCAGCCCTGGAGAGAGGGGTTAAAGCCCTGGGGATGTGGCACTTGGGGACACACTTGGGGTCAGTGTGGCTTTGGCAGGGCTGGGGAAGGGTTGGACTCAACCTCAGAGGGATTTTCCAGCCCAAAGGATTCCATGATTCAAAGTAAACCAAACAGAAATAACTATGAAAATATCTTTATGAATGAAGTGGATTGATTTTAACACCTGCCTTGATCCAAAATTTGATTCATGTTAGACAAAGACACTCAGGAGTTGTGCTGATTAAAATGTGGAGATTTTCACTAAAAAGCACCTGGTTGTGCACAGAGCTGGGAGATAASGAATGAGAGTTAATGGTCCCAGATCTCTGGGCAATGCAGAGAATTATGGTGTCCCAGTTTCACCTTGGAACACTCCCAGCTGACCTGGAGCAGAGCTGGACTAAAGGTAACACCCAGCCTGTGCTGCTAAAGGGGTGAGAGGAAAGAGTTGGCACAATGTCCCTGCAGGAGTCAGGCAGAAGCWGGACCTGAGCTGAGCAGGACCTTCCCAGCCCCAGGGACTGAGATTTTAATGGCTTGTGRTCAGTCTCCAGGAAATAACTGAATATTTCAGTGAGGTCCCAGGGAGGGGAACATGTCCTGGGCGACAGAACTCACCTGAAGTCTTGGACCAGGTAACCCCAAAACTGCCGAAAGAAAATGGGGGTGGGAGGAAAGCAAACCCTGGGTGGTGTCCAGGGCAGGGACAGCACGGGTCCTGTGCAGGGCAGGGACAGGGACAGGGACAGGGACAGGGACAGGGACAGGGACAGGGACAGGGACAGGGACAGGGTAGGGACAAGGACAGGGACAAAGACAGGGACAAAGACAGGGACAAGGACAGGGATATGGACAGGGACAGGACAGGGCAGGGACAGGGACAGGGACAGGACAGGGGCAGGACAGGGGCAGGGACAGGGAGAGCACAGTCCTGTCCAGCTGGAGGCTGCAGGCCCAGGCTGGGGGCACTGGGAATGAATCCCCACAGCACTGGGACGAGAGGCAGAGCCAAGGAGGAGCAGCAGAGCAGCAGAGGTGCCAGAGCTGCTCTTTGGTGACAGCCAGAGATGCCCAGCAAGGGTTCAGAGCTCAAACAGGAGCAAGCAGCGCAGTCAGTGAACCAGCACAGCAGCTCAGGGCAGCCCAGGGCAGCACGCAGGGACCAGAGGCATTTAGCTCGCTCACACAGCCCTGAGAGCTCTGCAAACGGCACAGGGCACAGGAGAGGGCACAGGCTGGCATGGCTGGGGCAGCCAGGAGTGCCCATTGCTGCCACCCTCATCTCAGCCCCTTCTGGCTTCTGCTGCTCCTTGGCCAGCCAGACTCCAGCTGGGCTCTGCACAGCCTGCAGGAGCTTCAGAGCCCGGCTGGCACCATCCTGCAGCTCCAAGGGAGGGGAGAGGAGCGTCCCGAGCCTGTGTCAGGTGTGCCAGGTGGGAGGAGACAGCTTTAGTGAGCAGGGCCTGCAGAGGGTTGGGTTGGGAGCTCCTCACACCCTTGCAGTCACCAGATGAGGGTGTCCAGCTGCTGGGACAGGATGCCCAGGGTGACACAGGGAACAAGGGACACTGGGCATCCTCTGGACATCTTTGGGGCTACTCCTGAGTGGGGACAAGAAATGTGGGGCTGACAAGACAAACACTTATTGCACTGGGAGAGGGGACAGCTCTTGTGCTGCTCTTCCTCCCACGGCAGGCTGTGCTGGGGATGGTGCCCACTGCAGAGCTGCTTCTGTGCCAGCTGTGCCAGCTGTGCCCACTGCAGAGCCTGCTTCTGTGCCAGCTGTGCCAGCTGTGCAGAGCCTGCTCCTGTGCCAGCTGTGCAGCTGTGCCCACTGCAGAGCCTGCTCCTGTGTCAGCTGTGCCAGCTGTGCCTACTGCAGAGCCTGCTCCTGTGCCAGCTGTGCCAGCTGTGCCTACTGCAGAGCCTGCTCCTGTGCCAGCTGTGCCAGCTGTGCCTACTGCAGAGCCTGCTCCTGTGCCAGCTGTGCCAGTTGTGCTCACAGCAGAGCCTGCTCCTGTGCCAGCTGTGCTCCTCGGGTGCCTTTCCAGCTGGGGGAAGGCTGGCCCAGTGAATGGATTTTCCTGCTCTGAAGGCTTGTCATGGTGATCCTGTCATGCCACGGTCTTTCTCTGATATTTTTTATATATTGAGCTCTACAGATTTGTACTGTCAGGCCTTTCATTCAGCTCCAAATTATTCTTTTCTGCTTCTTTTCCACAGCCTCCAATTTTTCAGTTTCATTTACAGAAGGAGATGTTTGCCCTGGGCATGGCAAGCTCCACTGGTGCCCTATCCCTGCTGAGGCCTGCTGGCTGCTCTGAGTGGGCAATCCCCACTCCAGCTGGGCTTTTCCCCAGATCCACAGGAGCTCTGCCATGGCAGGGAACACCTCTCCCACTGCCCAAGGGTGTCCCAGCCCCAGTGTCCAGCCTGGCCTTGGGCACTGCAGGGATCCAGGGGCAGCCACAGCTGCTCTGGACACCTGTGCCAGGCCTGCTCACCCACATTCCTTCCCAGTGTCCCTGTGGGAGTGCATAAAAATCAGAGGGGTTTGGGAAAGCTGCAGAAGGCAGGCCCCAGAGACAGCAGAACTGGGATTGGAGCTGAGCAGCAGCCATGAGATTGGTCAGCAGAGAAAATTCTGTAAAATGTAGAAACGGGCAGATAGAAATGGAGGGAGAGGAGAGGAGAGGAGAGGAGAGGAGAGGAGAGAGAGAGGAGAGGAGAGGAGAGGAGAGGAGAGGGAGAGGAGAGGAGAGGAGAGGAGAGGAGAGGAGAGGAGAGGAGAGGAGAGGAGAGGAGAGGAGAGAGAGGAGAGGAGAGGAGAGGAGAGGAGAGGAGAGGAAGGAGAGGAGAGGAGAGGAGAAGGAGAGGAGAGAGAGAGGGAGGCAGGAGAGGAGAGGAGAGAGGAGAGGAGAGAGAGGAGAGGAGAGGAGAGAAGAGGAGAGGAGAGGAGCTCTCTGTAGGTGAGCTCTCCAAGCAAGGTGTGCCAGGGGAGTGGTGATGCTCTGCAGGCCAGGGTGCCTCCCCAGCTCCTCCTGCCATGTCCAGGGTGGCACTCAGGGCCCCAGTGCAGAGGGAAGGTGAGGGGCTGCCTGGCACCTGGGGGTATCAATCACTCAGCACCAGTTGCTGAGGCCCAGATCCCCAGTGCAGGTTTCACTGGAAAGTGGATTTTTCATGCTCAGGAAACAGCAAAGATTCAATTAAGCAGTTTTCTGGGAAGTCCTTGGAATGTCTATTTCGGGGCAGTTGAGTCAATTATCAGTCAAATAGAAATTTTATTTCTCTCTGATGAAAGCAGAAGGAAATAGATCTGGGTTTAGGCTGTCTGTAGAATACATTTTCATTCCAGAGTGCATTACAGCACATTTCAGTTTACGTGTCTGCATTGAAATCTGCAGATCCTGCTCATTATGCTCATTAAAAAATAGGTATTTAAAGTTAAAAAAACAGAGATCACTCACAAGGCATGAAAGTCTGCAAAACAAATGCACATGAAAGTTATTGATTCAGAAAAGAGAGCATAGCAATGAGAGTGAGGAGATGAGGATGAGTCTCGTTATCTCAGGAGGATGTGAGCTCTATAAAATAATAACCACCATGGTCCTGAGATGGTCCAGAGCAGAGCAGAGCACAACAGACTGAGCAGCAGTGCTAACAATTCAGCTGCAATTAAAGGGAAATAAATACTGCTCACTTAGGCTTCATAACCCAATTACCTGCCTAGAGACTCTTTCCTGTTTGGTCAAGAGAAACCACAGGTAATAAATCTGAATTATTAAAGAGTTCTTAATTTGGCAGCTGTACACGTAGTGCAGGTGAATGACTGTGGTGATATCAGAGCAGATTTTGGGGAACTGGGAATTCTGGCTGGGCTGGAATAAATTGGCCCAAGAGCCCTGTGCTGCCCCTGGATCCTGGCAGTGCCCAAGGCCAGGCTGAATGGGACACCCTGGGACAGTGGGAGGTGTCCCCTGCCATGGCAGGGTGGGAATGGAGTGGGATTTGAGGTCTTTTTCAACCCAACCCATTGTGGGATTCCTTTAGCCCAGGGACACGCCTGACTGAACTGAACTGAACTGACCCACTGCTGTGGGCTCTCCTTTAGCCCACCTCAGCCTGCCTTAACCTTGCAGTGCTGGGGGGGAGGTGTCGCCCTGATATTTTAAGTTCTTCCAAGCCTTCTGATGTTTACATTTTTGTCACGAGCTTTCTCACACACTTTACATAAATAACTTATTGTTTTGCATTCTTTTATGGAGGAGGAGAAATTTGATGGGCTGTTGGTTTGTCCAGTGTCATTGGAGAGGGGGCACTGTCACCCTCCAATCCACTGTCACTTTTGGAAATCTGTAAATGTTGGAGTCAGAAATTAAAAGCTCTCTTTTAACGATCAGAGAGCTGTGTGTCTGTGTTATGTTATTTCATGTYCTAYAGCAACACTGGGGCCCAGGGCAGGCACGGGGGTCAGGTCAGCCCCAGCAGCTCAGCTGGAGGAGCCAAGGCAGCCAGTGCTGAGCTGCTGCTGGGTAAAATGCTGCAGATGAGCTCCAGGAGCTGCTAAAACAGGTTCTTTGTACAGCACTGGGCACAAYGCAGCCTCCATTCCATCCCTGCTGCCCCCTTTTTATTGTGAGTCAGCCTGTGCCACACCTTGGGTTTCTCACTGGGCTCCTCTGGGTTCTCCTGGAGCAAAGGAGGCTCAGGGGCCCTTGTGGCTCTGCACAGCTCCTGCCAGGAGGGCACAGCTGGGGGGGTCGGGCTCTGCTCCAGGGAACAGGGACAGGAGCAGAGGGAACGGCCTCAGGCTGGGCCAGGGCAGCTCAGGATGGATTTTGGGGAAATCCCATCATGGCAGAGCTGTCCAGCCTGGCACAGCTGCCCAGGGAAGGGGTGGAGTCCCCATCCCCTGAGGATTTAAAGCCCTGTGTTGGAATTCAGGACATCCCTCTGGCTGCCCTGGATTGCCAGGACCCCTGCCAGGGGACTCAGAGACCCTGGCACAGAGCCCAAGACCCATGTGCCTTTGATTATGACCCATGGAAAAAACGACCAAACTTATATGAGGATCTGCAAGCCACGAAAGTCTAAGTAGAATAATAATTACTTTGTCATGGGGTGAGAAATAGATTTTTGGGGTTTTTAGAAATAGGGGTTCAGGGGGCAAGATGGAGGGATCTGGGCAGTGTCCAGCCTTTCTCCTCCTTCTTGGCCTCCATCTTCTGCTGTGATGGTGGCACTTTTGGATTGGTTTAGAGTAGAAGCTACAGCTGTCTAACATAGGTGATAGGTATTGGAAAGTAATTGTAAATATTGTACACGTAGTTTTAGTATAAAAAGATAACACCACCCAGGGGCGGCAGAGTGCCTCTGTCTGTCCTGCTGAGCTGATCTCGGCTGGAACAGGAGAAAGATATTTTATAGTAAGAAACAATAAACAACCTTGAGAGCGAGAACTGAAGAGCTCTGACTCCTCTCTTCGACCTCTGGGCTGGGAAAAGGACTTTGTTGACATCATCTCAGAGTCACTGTGAGCAGCGAGAGTCCTGAGAGCCCTGGGGATGTGGCACCTGGGGACAGGGGCCAAGGGCTGGGTCACGTTCACTGCCCTGGCCCCGGGCATCCCCAGGCACTGAGGGGGCTCCAGTGGGGCTCATCCCTGGGGATGGCCCTKCCTGTGCCACCCCTGTGCCACCCCTGTGCCATCCCTCTCTCCCTGGCAGCCAGATGTGACCCCTGTGAGCTGCTCCTGGATGTGTGATACGCAGCTGAGACGAGCAGGACACTTTGGAAGGTGGCCTGGTGTGACAAGAGGTGAGGAGGGGTGGCTGAGAGCTCCATCAGAGCCCACCTGGGCTCCAAGGGTGGCTCTGGTCCAGCACCTCTGAAAATTCCAGCACACGAGTCCTGATCTCACCTGCAATTGAATATTTATTCAGAACCATGCCCAATAAAGCATTTATAGGCCTCTAAAAGCAGCTAAATCGTCTCAAGACAAGGTAAACCTTTGATGTTTAATAACCTGTATTATAATGAGTATCTGCTCTGGAAAATAAGGAAGGAAAATGGAAAGCTTTGGAGCAGAGCAATCCTTCACCTGCTGCAAATTGGTTTACAAGACATTTTAATATATCACCAAGTGATTGCAGCTACTGACCAGCACACAGCAGCCTGGCAGGGCAGGGCTGGACCTGCCAGGCCTCTGCAGGAGGGGATTTTAGAACAGACCCAGGGACACCTTTCCAAAGGACATCTGGAATGTGCCTGGGAAGGACGAGTGCAGGCAGAGAAMACAAGCTGTTGGGACTCAGSACATCCCTCTGGGTGTCCAGAGCTGCCAGGACCCCTGCCAGGGGCCTCAGAGACCCTGGCACACCGCCCAGAGCACCTGTGGGTTTGGCTRTGATCCGTGGAGCAAATTACCAGCTTTGTATGAAGACCTGAAAGCCACAGAAGTTTAAGTAGTGTAATAATAAAATTATCACAGGGTGAAAAAGTAGATTTTGGGGTTTTTAGAATGGGGGTTTTGGAGACAAGATGGAGGGACTTGGGCATGTCCAGCCTTTCTTCTTTTTCTTCTCTACCTCCATCTTCTGCTGTGAAGGTGGCACTTTTGGATTGGTTTAGAGTAGAAGCTCATTGTCTAACATAGGTGATAGGTATTGGGAAGTTATTGTAAATATTGTACACGTAGTTTTTAGAATAAAAAGATAACACCACTCCCAGGGCAGGCAGAGTGCCTCTGTCTGTCCTGCTGAGAGGACCTCGGCTGGACAGGAGAAAGAATTTTATAGCTAAGGAACAATAAACAACCTTGAGACCGAGAACTGAAGAGCTCTGACTCCTTCTTCGAATGTGCGGGCTGAAACAGAGACTTTGCACGTGTCTTGGGGCTGCAATGAACTGCAACCTCCTGAGAGCAAACTGGCTGGGTTAGACTGGCACAGTGACCAAAGCAGGGCATTTCCTCACTGTCCCCAGCCCAAAAGTGCATTTTGCACTCTCCCAACATGGATRTTGGCTCTGTAAAACGTTTCTCTTGCAGCTGTTTGGAAAGCAAAGGGCCAGTGGCTGTGCCTGGGGGAGCTGGAGCAGGATCCYTGCAGGGTGGGCACTGCCCCAGGCCTGCCCCTGGGGCAGAAGTGTTTGGACAATGTCCCAAACAGGGTTGGAGCTCCTGCTCAGCCCCAGAGGGACCCAGCAGKGGGGCTGGGTGAGCACTGCAGGTCCCTCCCAGCTGAGATTCTCTCCTCAGTGAGCAAGAGGGAGTACAGCTCTGTAAATTAGGGATATTTTGACAGGCAGGTGCTGTAAGGGACTCTGGTTTCTGCAGGAGGGGAACAGAGTCCCCATAGAACATCCTGGAACCTTGGGTGAGCCCCAGGAGCTGMAAAACCTCCTGCAGGTGGAGGGAGCCAGGGAGAAAAGGCCCAGGGGAGCAAGGAGTCCCCAGAGCTGACGGTGAATGGTCAAACACAGCAAATTGTCTTAGAAATTAACCAGGAGGGGAATAACTCAAAGCAGRGGGAATTATCCTAATGGAGAGATTGAGGAAAATCAAGAGATTCTTTTCCTGTGTCATAATGGGCAAAAAATAAAAACCAATCCCCCAAACAAAATAACAAACCCAACAAAAACAAACAGACAAAACCCCAAAACCAAGCAAACAAACAAACCAAAAAAACAAAAACCCAAAACCCAAAACAAACAAACAAAAAACCCCAAAACCCCAAGAAAACCAAACCAACCAAACAAAAACCCAGTGTTTCCCAAAGACAGTGCTGTCCAGAGCAGGAATATGACAGCTCTGGGGAGCAGGAATGAAAGCAGAGAATTGTTTGGAAGCCTGGAAAGAATCCCCTGGCAGCGCTGGTYTGCAGTGGGTTGTTCTCACCCTGTGATATCCTGTTCTGCTTCTTCACTCTGCATTTTCCTGGAGGAGCTGGGCTCTCTGAAGGAGCCAGGCTTTCATCTGCTGGGCTGTGCCTGGCATCTTGCAGTCCAATTCTTACATAATTCAATTAAAATGGATGGATTGTTTAGAAATGTATAAGGAAGGTAATTAGCTTATTCTATCCATGTAAATAAAATGTCTCACTACACAGCTTTGGCGACAGTAGAGAAGGCAAACACTTGGAAATGCAAGGAAAAGATGACAAAAAAACCCCAAACACAAATCAGGAGAAAATTCGCTTTGTGTCAGTCATGTTTTCCTGCAGCAGAGTGAAGTTGGTCAGATTGAGGAAAATCTCTGTTTCACACTGTCCCAGGGTTCCTCCTTGTGTCAGAGTGTCTCAGTTTGGAAAGCCAGGTGCCTGCTAAGGAAGGCAGGAGCCCCCCCTGAAATGGAGAATGTAAACCCTCCCCACCCCTCCCAATTGCTATAAATTTTGAATTAAGGGGCTCTCAGGCAAAAATATTGAAGCAGGAAATAACAGTTCTTTAATAGGGAAGAAAAAAAAAATAAAAGGATAAAATAAACAATGCAGTAAACCAAACCAACACTGCCAGAGTCAGAACCCAGCCTGACACCCTGTGGGTCAGGGTGCTGGCAGCAGTCCCATTGGAATTGTGGCTCAGCCCTCCTGCAGTGTCAGGGGTGGCTCTGCTGGAGCAGGGATCCTGGAGAAGGGTGCAGTCTCTGCCTCTGAAGATCCAGGGGAAGAGGCAGCTGCTGTTCCTCTGGGGAATCCAGTGCAGAAGCCGTGCTGCTGTTCCAGAAGCTCCAGATTATATCCAGGTAGGAATGCTTGGCTCCTCCCTCTGGGCTCACATCTCCCAATGGGATGCTGTAGTTCTTATCAGCCATGCAGGGACATTCCATAGCTGTTATCAGCAGGTGTCCCCTCCCGAGGGAGGTGTGAATGTGGTCACTCAAAGAGAGAGATAAAGCAAACTGCCCACTTGACAAAGGTGATCTGCCATACAGAGAGTAATTGAAAACATCTTGCATTGAAATCTTCAMCACAGAGCAAAGCTCCTGGCTCCTGGGAGAGCTCCCCGGGCTGCTCCCACCAGGTGTGCCAGCCTGTGTGCTGGGGGAGCAGCAGCTCTGACAGCCACAGCCCCTGGGCTGGAGACTGGATTTGTCCAGCAGCACCTGCTGGGGTGAAGGCTTCCAGGATTTGATGGAATAAAATGTTCTCCATGCATAGGGAGAAATAAACTGTGACGGTGGTCACAGGGGTCTTATGTTGTAGGAAGAGACGAGGATCTGACTCCATGTTTCAGAAGGCTTGATTTATTATTTTATGATATATATTATATTAAAACTATACTAAAAGAATAGAAGAAAAGGTTTCATCCCAGAGGGCTAGCTAAGCAAAGAATAGAATGGAATGAATAACAAAGGTTTGTGGCTCAGAGAGCCTGAGCCAGCTGACTGTGATTGGCCATTAATTAGAAACAACCACGTGAGACCAATCACAGATGCACCTGTTGCATTCCACAGCAGCAGATAATCATTGTTTACATTTTGTTCCTGAGGCCTCTCAGCTTCTCAGAAGGAAAAAATCCTTAAGGAAAGGATTTTCATGAAAAGATGTCTGTGACAATAAACCCCTGAAGTGCATGCTCCTGAGCAATCAGCATAATTTGGGGGTGGGATTTTAGGGTTTGGATGGGATTTTGTGCAGTCAGTGGTGTTCCTGCTRTGTGGCTGCTCCCAGGACAGGGCTGTTTGTGTGTCAAACTCCCACATTCCCCTGATCAGAGGCAAGACAGGCGTCCTSTTATTATAGACACACATTATAATATTGGCATTTCACAGATATTCCAATGGATTCTATATGTTCTATATGTTCTATATTCTATATTCTCTCTGTGTGCTGTTGCAGCCACTTTGCTCTAAAGATCCAGCTGTTATTCCTGCTGCCCATGAAGCTCAGTGCAACAGCTGCTTGTATTGTCACTTGTATTGACAAAAATCTTACAAATATCAGAGAACTTTGGCTTTTCCTGCCCTGAACTTTGTGTATTTATCAGCACTCACCTTAATTTTGTTATTAATTGACTCCTTTTCTGACCATGATCTATTCACAGATGATGACATTATGAACATCACCATACAGCAGTTTCACCTGGAAATTTAATGGGTGACAATCTATGGAATTTTATTTGCATTTTTACTATTGCTTTTTTTTGTATGCATCAGGCAATATTTGCTGGTGTTAAAATGCCTGCTGGGCTGGGATAGCAGCCCATGCACACAGGATGAGCACAGCTGGACAGATGTGCCCAGCAGCAGCAGCAGCAGCAGCACTCAGGGCTGAAGGCAGCGGGGGCCAGGGCCCAGAGCTGCAGGGGATGAGAATGGGCTGAAAGCACAGCCCAGGGATGGGCAGGCTCTGGAAAGGTGGCCCCGAGGAGGAGCCAGGCTGAGCAGCTCTGGGAGCCTGGGAACTGCTCTGGGGAGAAGTTTCCTGTGCAGGAGGGGCTGGGAATGTGCAGCAGGCTGATGGSATTCCVAGGGATTGAAGGGGCATCCCCGAGGAGAGCAGGGTGCTCCTGGGGAGGGCCAAGGTGCACCCGGCCCTGAGACCCTTTGCTCTGGGCTCCTTGGCTCCTTTATGGAACCTTTTGCATTTCCACAGGACACTGAACGTGGTTTTCACAGTGTTCATCTGTCCAAAAGACTCTCTGCTGGCAGGGCTGGGCTGAGCTGAGCTGAGCAGGACAGAGCTGCTGCTCTGTGCTCAGCTGSCCCTGTTCCTGGTGCTAAAGGAAATAACTCCTGCTGCAGACAAGAGGCTCCTTGTGCTGCTCTGTACAGCAGCGAGCAGGCAGCACTCACCTGAGTATTGCTGACAGAAATGTTTGACTTTTCTCCTTCTCTTGATTTTGAAATAGCTCTGTCTGTAGGCAGCATCAGTGTGGGATACGGCTCAGAGGCAAAAATAGCTCTGGAGAGGCTTTGGAGGAGCCTTCAGGGAGACAGAGCCAGTTTGGCGTTGATTGCAGCTGTAGAATCCTAATAAACAATTTTCTTAATAAAGARACTGGTCCTAGAGTCATGCAATTACTGAGCTCCCAGCCAGTGGATGCCCTGACTGCTTYAATCTCCCTCAGCTCCCGGCCGTGTGAATCAGCCTCTCCTCAGCCAGCCCCGCCTCCTCCCCAGCCCCAGCAGGGCCTGATTAAAAGTGTCACCTGCCCAGACCGGTCACACTTGGGCTGGGCTGTGCCCGGGGGCCCTGGTGCAAACCCAAGTTATGTAACCCTGGGATTTGAATGACAAAAATACCCCTGGAAATGAGACAGACGAGCTGACATATGCAACTGAGTCATTGTGTTCCTGGAACACAGCTCAGTGCAGGGAGAGCTTCGTGCTGAAATATAAAATAGCCCCGCTGTACCCAGTGTGAGCTGTCTGGGAGGCAAAGCAGCAGCACAGCTCTTGGGTGTTATTTTATTTTATTTTCTTCCCTGGCAGGGTGGGCAGGCCTGGCACAGGGTGCCCAGAGCAGCTGTGGCTGCCCCTGSATCCCTGGCAGTGCCCAAGGCCRGGCTGGACAGGGCTTGGAGCACCTGGGACAGTGGGAGGTGTCCCTGCCATGGCAGGGRTGGCACTGGGTGGGATTAGTTTCAATGGGATGGATTCCTTCCATCCCAATTCTGGAATCTCCAATTTTCTTTCTACTGTGCTTCTGGAACCTGTAAGTTAAACACGTTATTTGTCACTTCTGGGGTGCCCCAGGCCTCTTGTCTGGCTGTCTGTGGGGCTCATGTGCTGAGCCTGTRGCTTCTGCAGCCACAGAAYAGCTCGGGGTGGGCTCTGCAGCCTGAGCATGGTCCTGGCAGATGGGAAGAGGCTCAGACTCCCCCTTTCTCAGAGCTGAGCAGATCCAGGCTGCAGAGGACAAGGATTCCAAGCTCCAGAAGGAGCAGGGAATGAGCTGATGTTTTCTCTAAACCCTCTGACTGGCCCTTCTGCAGAGCAGCCCTGTCCTGTCCCAGTTTGCCCTGTGGGCAGTTCAGGAGTGCTGTAACCCAGTCACAAAATCTGGCTAAGGGGGGTTCTGTGAGCACCTGAGTCTCAGCCTGCTCCCACAGCAGCTCCTCTGCATGTTGGGATCTCTGCTGCTCACAGTGACCCCCAGGTGTGTCACAAAGTCTCTTTTCCCAGCCAGTGCTCAAAGAAGGAGTCAGAGCTCTTCAGTTCTCAGTCTCACGGTTGTTTATTGTTTCTTATCTATAAAATTCTTTCTCCTGTCCTGCCAAGGTCTGCTCAGCAGGACAGACAGAGGCACTCTGCCTCCCCTGGGTGGTGTTATCTTTTTATACTAAAAACTACATGTACAACTACATGTATTTACAATTACTTCCCAATACCTGTCGCCTATGTTAGACAGTGAGCTTCTACTCTAAACCAATCCAAAAGTGCCACCATCACAGCAGAAGATGGAGGCCAAGAAGAAGAAGGAGAAAGGCTGGACATGCCCAGATCCCTCCATCTTGCCCCCTGAACCCCCATTCTAAAAACCCCAAAATCTACTTTTTCACCTCRTGATAAATTCACTGTCATTCTACTTAATTTATCATGGCTTGCAGATCTTCATCTAAGGCTGGTAACTTGCTYCATGGGTCATAATCAAACCCACAGGGGCATCCTGGGCTGTGTGCCAGGGTCTCTGAGSCCCCTGGCAGGGTCTGGGCTGCTCAGGACAGCCARAGGGGTGTCCTGGGTCCTGACATCCGCACAGCCAAGGCAGGGTGTGGGAGCAGCTGGGCACTGCTTCTTTGTCACCCTGAGTCCCACCCTGCTCCCACCCCGAGCTCTTCTGTGGCTGCAGAAGCCACAGGCTCAGCACATGAACCCCACAGACAGCCAGACAAGAGGCCTGGGGCACCCCAGAAGTGACAAATATCGTGTTTGACTTTGAAGGAACTCCAACCTTACAGGTTCCAGAAGCACAGTAGAAAGAAAAATAGAATCCCAGAATTGGGATGGAAGGAACCTTAAATCCCATCCCATCCCACCCCTGCCATGGCAGGGACACCTCCCACTGTCCCAGGGTGCTCCAAGCCCCAATGTCTCAGCCTGCCCTGCTCCCACAGCCAGCTCCTGCTCACAGCTGGTGCCTGCAGAGCCAGGGCAGGGTGTGGGAGCAGCTGGGCACTGTCCCTTTGTCACCCTGAGTCCCTGCAGCAGGCAGGAAACGATGGCATCTCCTGGGGTTAATTACAGGTGGTGCTGGGGCAGAGTCCCAGGGCGGTTTGTGTTGGAAGGGACCTTAAAGCCCAGCTGATGCCACCCCTGCCCCTGTCCCTGGTGGCCTGGGGACAAGGCCACKACTGCCACAGACATATTTTCTGAAAAATCCTTTTGCCAGGATCTTTTCTCCTGAGAAACTGGGAAGCTTCAGCTTCTCTATCTTTTGCTGCTTTGGAATGTGATTTGGAGAATTGTTTACCCAGCATGTGAAATTGTTTTTACTTGATGACCAATGACAGCCACCTGTGTCAAGGCTGTGAGCAGTCACAAGATTTTATTATCATTCCATTCCTTCCTTTGCTAACCTTCTTATGAAATCCTTTCTTCTATTCTTTTAGAATAGTTTTAGTATACAATTTTCTTTTAATATAATAGACATCATAAAATAATCAGCCTTCTGAAACATGGAGTCAAGACTCTCATCTCTTCCCTTGTCCTGGGACCCCTGYGAACACCAGYACACACTACCACCYCTTACCCAGCTGTTGGGGAGGATGAAACAGGAAAGCCTCATAAATATGATTGTCTGGCAAAAGATTCTGAGAATATGGAAACTATAAGTGAGATTGAAATGAAAGCAAGCTTTGAGATCCCTCAGTTACTGAACAACTGGAAAACAATGGTGTGGCTGGCTGAAGGTAATCCCCTTTTGATGGAACAACACCCTCTGCTTGCAGACAGGCCCAAGGGTCAGAGCAGACCCTACAGCTTGGCAGAAGGGGCCCAAAGAGGAATTTTTAGGGTTTAAAATGTAGCACAGTGTAGTAATGTAATGATTCTTATAGGCTGTATGGAAATGCTGTAGGATTTGTATCTTGTACTAGATTGGTTAGTGAGAATCAGAATATTCAGCACAGAAGAAGATTTATTGCATTGTAACTGGAACCTCGCTCTCTTACCCTTTTACTCTCTTACCCCTTTTACTCTCACCCTCTCATCCTCTCTCCCCCTCTCTCCCTCTCTCAGGCCTGCTCTGAGCTGTGGCTGGCAGCTCCCAGCAGGGCCCTGCACCCAGGCCCTTKGCAMTAAACCCCAAATTCCTGACCTGGCTGCAGAGACCTCTGGTCTCCCTCCATCCCCACCGTCCTACCCCGATGCTCCTACACCCAGGGAGGGTTGCTGCCTCTGCCTGCTCATTTGTAGGGTAAGGACACACAACGGGCAAGCCCCCAGTGTAATTTGCTCTCCCAGCAGGCAGGGCTGCTCTCGCCCATGAGGAATTTCATTKGCACTGTCAGGCAGAGGCAGATCTTGGGAAGGAGCTCCTGTGCTGTCTGTGTCAGGGAGGAAARTGAGTGAGCTTGGCATGGAGATCTCTCCTGGGACTGCAAATGTACTGAACTGATTTGCAAATAGCAGCACATCCATAACTCTGACAGACATCCCCAGCATTGATCTTCCTCAAAACAACAAATTAGGAGGTGAAGTGAGAACTGTGAGTTGGATTCTCTGCACTGTGATACTTCCTGGGTTTTTCACCTTTTCCTGAGGAAAGAGGAAATTCAAGGGCATGTCCTATTTGCATTCCTGGGCTGGAAGTTTYGTGGGGAGGATGGCCAGGAGAGGCTTCCTGGGGACAATTCCCAGCTCCCTGGTGCCATTCCAGACCCCGAGGGAGCCCTGCAGGAGGGGTCTGTGCCCCCCCCAGCCTCCGTGGGCTCAGGTTCTCAGTGCAGGTGGCACAGCTCAGCCTCTGCTCTGTAATCACAGAATCACTCAGCATGGGAAAGGCTTCCAAGATCATCAGAGTCACTTCTTTGCTGCCAGACAGCACCAGCTATCAGGWTCTCCTCGTTCCAGGACAGCCCAATCCTCAGACAGGGTTCAATGGGCCATGTCCTCCTCTGGGATAGCCTGTGGTGCAGCCCTGAGATGATTTAGTCAGACCCTCTTCCTCTTTGCCTTTTTTCTGGCACTTACAGGGACAAAAAGAATCTTTAATTGAGTATCTTTCTGAAAGAAGTTGGGACAATTCAATCGTGTTCTAGATCTCCTCAACCCCCAAAAATAAATCCTGTGAGAATGAAGATGGAGCCCAGGAGGGAGTGAGGAGAGGCTGAGGGGTTTGCACAGCCTGAAGAGCTGTGGACGGGATGGATCCAGGGTTTCCTGGGGTGCACTGGGGAGGCAGTGGCAGAATGGGGATTTTCCTGTTACCCCTGTGATTTGATGCTCACCTTTGAGTGTCCTGCACAGGGAGTTTTCCCCCAGCTGCAGTCTGGATGTCAGTGTGAAGCTGTGGCAGGGGCAGTGCCCTTGGGGAGCACCCGAGGGGGGCATGGGGGACCTGCCTGGCAGGGGCTGGGGTGGCCAGGGTGGAGCAGTGCCCCGGGCAGCACCAGAGCTCTTTGTCCAGGAGTGCTCTGGGATGAAGGGAGGCTCTGGGATGTGCCTGATGAGGGCTGGATGGCCAGGGTGGAGCAGTGCCCCCAGCCAGCAGCAGAGATCTTTGTCCAGGAGTGCCCAGGGAGGAGGGAAGGCTCTGGGATGTGCCAGGACAAACCCTTGAGCTCCAGTCCTGCACCCAGAACAGCCCCAGCTCGTGTGTGGTGCTGTTTGGGTTGCTTTGTCACAGGTGGATCCCTRGAGAAGCAGGTGAAGGTGGGAGGACATTCAGTGGCTTCGCCTGAAGCTGACCAAATCCAGGGAAAACCTGGGCACTCCCAGCCACGGGGGAACTGGAGGGCAGGCTGTGGGGGATTGGTCTGGGGGGAGCTCTGCTTGGGACAGGGTTTGGGGGAGGTAGTGTGAGGAAAGCTCTGTTTGGGGCAGGGTTTGGGGTAGATGTGTTTGGGGCAGGCTTTGGGGGATTGGTGTGGGGGGAGCTCTGCTTGGGACAGGGTCTGGGGGATGTGGTGTGGGGGGTTGATGTGGGAGTACCAGTGCTTTGGGCACACTTTGGGGGATGTGGTGTGGGGGAGCTCTGCTCAGGGCAGGGTTTGGGGGATGAGGTGTGGGGGTGCCTCTGTTTGGGGCAGGGTTTGGGGGAAGCTCTGCTGGGGCAGGGTTTGGGGGATGAGGTGTGGGGGTACCACTCACTGCTTGGTGCAGAGCTGCTGTTCCCCTTTGGGAAGGCAGCCCTGGTGGAGCCCTGGGCTGGGTGCAGCAGGGAATAACCAGGATCCCTCTGGCTGGCCCAGTCCTCGGGGGAGTGACAGGAACGCTCTGTAGCTGCCCTGTCAGTGTGTGTTCCTCCCAGTGACTGAAGGCAGTGTTGTTCTGAGCCTGCGATGATGTACTGTGACTCACTCAGTGCTCTCAAAGCCCATTTTCCTTTGCCTCACTACTTTGGAAGCAGTTATATCAATTGCCTGCTTTTCCTGAACAATTTATTACTATTACAGCTCTTGTGGAGTTTTGAACTGTCTGTAGTTAATGATGCCAGCTATTAAAAAGACACTTTATCCTGAATAACTGTGAGCATCTGGCTTTATCAGCAGTGATGCAACAATTTCTGTGGCTCCAAGTTAAGGGAAAAGCTTTATGTATGGTGAGAGAAACCAGAARTGAGGAGTGTATTAACCCCCAAATGAGAAACGAACAGTTTTCCTGTTTGAGGAAGCACTTCTGTGAGACAGGAGTGGCATTTTACAAAGTTTTCCTCCAGGTCTTCACATGCTGAACAATATAAATGCAGGCTTGGGTTTGGGTGGCTTTTCTTAGTGGTTTTCACAAAATGTTTCCCATTCTGAAAGGTTCAGGGTTTTGCCTCGCCTGGGTTAAGCTGGTGGAAGCTCCCCAGGAGCAGAGCTGTGCCAGAGGGGACACAGGCTGCCTCAGCCACATCTTCAGAGCCCATTGTCCTCTTACATTCCAGAGAAAGCATGGGAGATCACTCTAACAGATGCTGAGACTTAGGGAGGTTTGGACTCCTTTGTCCTGGGTGTGACCCCCTGCTCTCCAGGACACTGAGACCCAGCTCCAGCTGGGGTCTGGGGTGAGAAACACTCTGGGGTGAGGTGCCAGCAGCACCTGGTGGGCACCAGAGCTCTGAGGTGTCCAGCTCATCATCCTCATCTCTGCAGGGRTGTAAAGCCGTGGATGTGGCACCTGGGGCCATGRGTRAGGGGTGGCCTCAGCAGGGGGAAGAGCTGAGCTCAGTCTTGGAGGGATTTTCCAACCTTAGAGAGTCTCTGATCAGTTGTTGAAGCTGAGYGGGGTGGTTGCCTGTCTGGAAAGCAATAGCAGAGGCAAGAGATGGAGAAGAGGAGGCTCAGGGCTGCCCTTATTGCTCTCTGCTCCTTCCTGCAGGGAGGCTGCAGACAGCTGGGGTCRGTCTCTGACAGAACCAGAGGGCACAGGCTGCAGCTACGGCAGGGAAGGCACAGGTTGGATATTAGGAATGTTTAGGTTGGATATTAGGAAGAAGTTTTTCACTGAAAGAATAACAAAGCACTGGAATGCTCTTCCCAGGGAGGTGGTGGAATCACCATCTCTGGATGTGTTTAAAAAAAGCCTGGACATGGCACTGGGTGCTACAGTCTGGGTGAGGTGTGAGGGCACAGGTTGGACTCGATGRTCTCAGAGGTCTCTTCCAACCTCATCATTCTGGGATTCTGGGATGGAAAATATCCTTCTTGGGGCTCTCACTGGAGACATGCAGAGGTCCCCGAGGGAGGTGTGGAGGGGCAGGGAGATGGCAAGGGATTTTGTGTTCTCAGAAGATGGAGAGGGCTGTTCCTTGTTTCTCATTGTTGTAAACAGGTTTCCCCAAAGGGGTAATTATTAGCATTGACTCCATGATTCCAGAAGGCTGATCAGTCACTTTATTATACTATACTTATTAAGAAACCCATCACTCTTACAGCCAGTCCAATACAGGTGGACCCAATTGGTCCTTGAATCTAAACACCATCACCATTGGCTAATTAAGAAATCACCCTTTGGTAAACAAATCTCCATAACACATTCCACATGTTCACAACAACAGGTGCAGCAAGTGCAGATAAKAATTTTTTCTCATTCTTTTCTCCAATTTTCTCACTGCCTTTACCAGAACAATGYCTGGGAAAGTTGTCTGTTGCTCTCTGAGGCYRGAGAGCTGCTGCCAYATCTCATAGTAGGAGGCAGGTTGTGATCTGGCTGTGCATCTAAAATTAGGGAAAAAGAGTTTTGTCTTTTTCCCCTCTTTAATCCTTTATTACCTCAGGAGGCCAAAACTCTGAAGGAATTGCAGCTGGATTAGGCAGCATGGTGGAGCCATCAGCTGATGAACAGATGTGGTTTAGGTGGAATTTACAAACAGGGGAGAATCCCATGGCCCTGGGTGAGCTGAGGCTGGGGCTGTCAGTTCTCAGCAGCTCCTCCAAGACCCTCAGAGGGGCAGCTCCAACAGCCCCACCAGGGCTCCATCCCTGCTGCTCCGGGGCATCCGTGGGGACAGAGCTGGGCCAGGTGCTGCCAGCAGGTCCTTCCCAGGGTCCTGCTCTGTCCCTGTCTCTGGGGGTCTGAGCTAGCCTGCTGTGCAGCCCCTGCTGCTCCAGGCATCTGTGGGGAAGCAGAGCTGGGCCAGCTGCTGCCAGCAGGTCCTTCCCAGGGTCTTGCTCTGTCCCTGTCCCTGGGGGTCTAAGCTGGCCCTGCTGTGAAGCCCCTGCTRCTGCAGCCCCTTCTCCTCTCTCTGGGCCCCCTGGGCTGTGCTGGCATTGCTGGGAACTGTTTCTGTGTCCCAATGGCTTCCAGTGGGGAGCACTGAGGGGCTGCAGTGGGGGTCTGCAGCGTGGGTCTGCAGCATCAGGGAGCACCATTGGTCTGCAGCATGGGTTTGCAGTGCTGGCCTGCAGTGTAGGTCTGCACCACTGGTGAGCAGTGTGGGCCTGCACCATGGGCCTGCAGCATTGGTCTGCAGCTTGAATCTGAACCATCAGTGAGCACCACTGGTGAGCAGCATGGATCTGCACCACTGGTGATCAGGGTGGGCCTGCACCATCAGTGAACACYATTACCAAGCAGCATGGGCTTGCATTGGGGAACACCATGGGCCTGCAGYGCGGGTCTGCACCATGAGCCTGCAGCATGGGTCTGCACCGTCAGTGAGCAGCATGGGCCTGCAGTGTGTGCCTGCACCATCAGTGAGCACCATTGGTGAGCAGCATGGGTCTGCACCATCAGTGAGCAGCGAGGGCCCGCAGCACGGGTCTGCAGCATGGACCTGCACCATTGGTCTGCAGCGTGGGCCTGCATTGGGGAACACCATGGGCCTGCACCATGGGTCTGTGGCAGCAGTGACCAGCATGGGCCTGCAGTGTCAGCCCTGCACCATCAGGGAGCACCACTGGTGAGCAGCATGGGTCTGCACCGTGAGTCTGCAGCATGGGCCTGCAGTACTGGTCTGCATCTTGGGTCTGCGCCATCGGTGAGCAGCACAGGCCTGCACCATCAGTGAACACCATTACCAAGCAGCGTGGGCTTGCATTGGGGAACACCATGAGCCTGCACCATGGGTCTGCAGCAGCAGTGACCAGCATGGGCCTGCAGTGTGTGCCTGCACCATCAGGGAGCACCACTGGTGAGCAGCATGGGTCTGCACCGTGAGTCTGCAGCATGGGCCTGCAGTGTGTGCCTGCACCATCAGTGAGCACCATTGGTGAGCAGCATGGGTCTGCACCATCAGTGAGCAGCGAGGGCCCGCAGCATGGGTCTGCAGCATGGACCTGCACCATTGGTCTGCAGCGTGGGCCTGCATTGGGGAACACCATGGGCCTGCACCATGGGTCTGTAGCAGCAGTGACCAGCATGGGCCTGCAGTGTCGGCCCTGCACCATCAGTGAGCACCATTGGTGAGCAGCATGGGCCTGCACCATGAGTCTGAAGCACGGGCCTGCAGCATCAGGGAGCACCGTGGGTCTGCAGCATCCCTGCCAGGCCGGGCCCCAGCTGSAGCCCTGGCACACCTGCTCTGCCAGGCAGGATGAGAGTGCTCCAGGCAGACAGATGTGATTCCTACCCCGGGAGCTGGGGATAACTCATTAGCAGACTCTTTGGAGTGTCRCTTTGTTCCATTATTTCCTTTTTCTGAGTGTGTCAATTTAGGCTGCTTCCACTGAATTACATCAGTTATTAGAAATGTTCTACAGTGATCTTTAAATATCATCTGTGTCATAAATATTTTATGACATTTTCAGTGGCAAATGATGACTTTAATCAGACTCCGGAGAAATCCGGCTGGGAGAGCACTCTAGGGCAGGGGCCCTTCAGAGAGCAGCAGTGTTGTGTTCCTGGGAGTGTTGCTGTTTGAGCTGGTGACAAAAGCTCTTTGTGCTCCCAGCCTGGAGGAGAGGAACAGCCCTGCTGGCAGCTGATGTCCCCAGCTCTGGCTGGCTCCAGCCTCGCTGTCCCCATGGGTCACACCTGGTGCTGTCCCCAAGCTCCAGCCTCACTGTCCCCACAGGTCACACCTGGTGCTGTCCCCAAGCTCAGGGCTGAGCTGCTCCTCCTCAGCCCAGCAGGGTCCCAGAGCTGTGCAGGGATGGAGCTGCTGGGACAGAAATTGCTGGAGCAGGACATGTTGGAGCTCCTGAGCCTGTGCCACCATCACAGGCTCCAGGATGGCTTGGGCTAGAAGGGACACTAAAGGTGCCCAGCTCCAGCCCTGCTGAGGTCATGGGCAGCTTCCCCAGCCCTGCTGAGGGCATAGCCACATTCCCCAGCCCTGCTGAGGACATGGGCACGCTCCCCAGCCCTGCCATGGGCATGGGCACCTTCCCCAGACCTGCTGAGGGCATGGGCACCTTGCCCAGCCCAGYTTGCTCTCCAAAGGGGAGCCTGGGTGCTGTGGCCATCAGGAGAGCCCTGGCTGCAGTCCCTTTTGGGAATCCACAAAATCAGAGGGTTTTGGGAAAGCTGCAAAAGGCAGGCCTCAAAGAAAACAAAACTATAATTAGAGCTAAGCAGAAGCCATGAGATTGGTCAGCAGAAAAATTATTTAAAAAGTAGAAAAGCACAAATAGAACAATGGTCTGTGTATTAACACTTGTCTAGAATAACTAGACAACATAGTAACTCTAGAATACTCCCTAAGCAGAAAAGTTTCTAGTATGATATTAGGAAGTTCTAAGCTTAATAATGGAGCTCTGTGCATTGTGTTTGAAGGCTCACAAGCAGGTATTGTATTTGAAATAAGCAAGCATTGTTTAACCAAAGGTACCTGTGCTTATAGTGGTTGGATGGAACTACTGTCAATGTGCTTTTGCTTTGTGGGATTGGTCAAAAAACTCCTAAAGTGAGTTGTGACATTGAGTTCTGTGTCTGCTGCCTGGGATGTGAGCTGGTGGCATCTTCCCATGGTCATAGCCATGGAATGAGGCTGATGCTGGAAAATCAAACAGCTTAAGGCACATTCCCAGGAGTCCTGTCCCACTGGGGATTTGTGCACAGACCCCAGCAGGGGATATACCTGAGCATGCCATGGCCTCCCTGGGCAGGGTCTGAAGGGGGGACACTGAGAGAGCTGGGGGCTCTGAATCCTGCCCAGCAGGGCTGTTTCCAGAAGGTTCTGGACACAATTCAGAAGGKTGCCTGCATGGGCAGGGGGCCTGTGCCCTGGGTGGGAGCTGCAGGGGGAACCAGCACCCTCCAGCCTGGAGATGGGGGTGGTCACCTCTCAGCCAGTGCAGGGCTCACCTGGTATTTATTGAGCTAAAGTGCCCTCATTTCCAACTCTATATGTTTTTTTTTTTTGTTTTTTTTTACTCCAGAGTAAAAGTTCTAGAAGTTCTACAGAAAAACATAGACAAAAAAAAATTACCTGTGAATTGAGTTCCTCCAGCATAATGATGTGCTTTCCACAGAACGATAAATGTTAAAACACAAAAATTACTACCTGTGTTTTGGAACAAATCTCTAAAGATAATTAATGTACAGAGACAAGTTTTACCTGTGATTATTCCTTCCAAATATATGGCTGTTCCTCTTGAGAAGGAAAGCTCTGCATTATAAAACCTCTGCGTGGTGGTGATTGCTGGTTAGGAGGGAGAGATGCTGCCATTTACTTGGAGAATTCCAGGAATACCAGAGGTTATGGTGACCAGGATGTCACTTTTCACGGATGATGCACAAAAAACATACCTTTGTGTGGAATGAGTTATTTGAAGTTAAAGAGCACTTCAGAATGAAAAGGACGAGTGACAAAAAGGCTGAAGCTCTTAAATTGAGGCAAAGTGAAAAGTACAGGGCAGGCTGCACGAGGAGTGGCCAAGAGCAGCCCAGCAGAAGGTGCTTGAAACCTCTCCAAGGGGCAGGAAAAGTGCTGGATAGAGTCCAGGGAGGGAGAGCCCTGCTGGGGAAGGGGGCCCTGAGCTGGGGAAGGGGGCCCTGAGCTGGGGAACAGGGACATTCCTTGGGAACAGGAACATTTCCTGGGCTCCTGGAGGGGCAGGAGCTGGGAACAGGGATATTCCCTGGGAACAGGGACATTCCCTGGGAACAGGGACATTCCCTGGGCTCAGGGGCATTCCCAGGGTCCCTGGCAGGGCAGGAGCTGGGAACAGGGACATTCCCTGGGAACAGGGACATTCCCTGGGCTCCTGGAGGGTCAGGAGCTGGGAACAGGGATGTTCCCTGGTGGAAACCAGGCGCTGTTTGCTGTGACAGAGCTAATTAAGCTCCTGGGAGAATTTATGCAGAGCTAATAAGAAGCAGAAATAAACGTTGTCTTAATTTACCCTCAAGCTCACAAAAATGTTGTTCATTCATGTTGCACTAATTGAGCCAACAGCCATTAACYCTTCCTTCAGAGACAGAGACCCTTGGCACCAAGGAATCAAGCTGCACTTCCCAGAGAGCATCTCCTGTTCCAGGGCTCCTGAGGCCTTTCCTCCATCCTGCAGTGGCTGTGGTGGTTCAGGGCTGCTGACAGCTTCAGAAAGGAGCTGCTTTTGCTTCTGCCCTTCCCAACTGCCCCTGCTGGGCTGGAACTTGCTGCTCAGGATCCCTGTGTGTCAGGGAGCAATGTCCTTGTCGCTGTTGAGGTRGTCACGACACAAAGAAGAGACCACAAGCAGTCTCAGATGGCAACTCTTTATTATTGAACATGGCTGACTTTTTTACACTTTCTAATTGTTTATACTTCTTCTACCCTAACTATTGGCTACAATAAATCAACATAAYAMTATTGGTGAAAAGCTACAGTGACTTCAACTAACTGTCTAAAAATACTTCATCCAGCTGCAAAGTTCTCTTCTTATCTTTCTTCAGTTCTTCACTTCTCTTGGTCTTTTGGGTTACAGCTTTGGAGAGAGCTCCTTATCAGCTTCTTCTTGCTTCTCAGCTTCTTCTTGCTCCTTTAGCTAACAGGCCCACTGTTAGCTCCTTCCACACATCCCTGCCTCCAGCTGGGGTGAGGTTTGAGCTCTTGGAAAACCCACCCTGGGTTTGTGCCCCTGTTCACGTCACAGGCTGGGGTTTGAGTTTGTGCTGCTTAGCACAGGAGAGCCAGGGGCTCTGCTCTTATGGAAACTTGGGGACAAGGGATGGAGGGACAGGAGCCAGGGAATGGCTCCCAGTGCCAGAGGGCAGGGGTGGATGGGAGATTGGGAATTGGGAATTGCTGGCTGGGCTGGAATTGCCAGAGCAGCTGTGGCTGCCCCTGGATCCCTGGCAGTGCCCAAGGCCAGGTTGGACACTGGGGCACCCTGGGACAGTGGGAGGTGTCCCTGCCATGACATGAAGCCACTCCAGGAGACTTTTTACCCAAATTAAAAGAGCCACATGAATCAAGAAGGGAAGTTGCAGCCAGGCCCTGGTGGGGTTCCTCGTGGAGCCCCTCAGTGGTCCCCACCCCAAAAGCAGTCAGAAACCCCAAACTGCAGCCCCAAGGTCACCACTGCTCCCTCAGAGCCAGGGACATGTTCCTGGTGTTGTGGAGGGCAGGGCAGGCTGGGCTCTGCYTGGGGCTGCAGGCCAGCCTCACCTGTGCTCTTTAAAGAACACTAAATATCACTTAGTGCCCTTTTCATCCTCCTGATCACTTGGAATTCTTGTGATGTTCCTGGGAGCACAGGGAGAAGCTGAGCTCTCCTCACATTTCATCAGGGCAGCTGCATGAGCTCTTGCAGGAGCTCTTCAGTTAAAAAGGATGCTGCAAAGGCCGTAGCAGAAGATCAGACTCCAGTTCTCACATTACTCTTAATCCTGTGTTTTCATCCTGTCATCTAGGAAAAAGAAGGGGTGAGAAGGCAAAACTCACTAAATCTCCTTTCTCCCATACAGCTTTCATGTCTCTGGCATTGCCTGGTTTATCAGTCACTGACAAACCATCAGAGACAAGTGTCTGGCAGTGCTCAGAGCCAAGGCTGAGCTCAGCCAAGCACTCCAGGGTTGAAATGCTGCCTCAGCCTTGCCTGAAATGTCCCAGGCAAGAGACTCCAACACTGAACTTGGAATCTTGTGACAACAGGGCAAGATTTCATCACTCCGAGCATCTCTGGCAGCGAGCTGGGCACGGAAAAGCCTCATTTTGGAACAGTGGAAGTCAAGCACAGCCTTAAAATCACAGAATCACAGACTCCTTTGGGTTGGAATGAACCTACAAATCTCTAATTGTCCACCCCTGCCATGGCAGGGACACCTCCCACTGTCCCAATGTCCAACTGGCCTTGGGCACTGCCAGGGATGCAGGGGCAGCCCCAGCTGCTCTGGGCACATGTGCCAGGGCCTCCCGTGTGTAACCACAATCACTGAGCTGCCAGGGTCCAGCTGAGCCCAGCGAGCCCCGGGAGCTGTCCAGGGTCCCTGCRACAGGGAAAGGGCCTGGCAAATGACAGGATAAACAAGGAGGAGATGTGTTTCCTCTCTGTAAACTCTCCAGTGGAACAAGCACTAAAGAGGGAGCAGAAYTGAGTAAATTGAGGGATTCTCTTGTGCTGAAACCAGCCCAGTGGGCCGTGACTGGGAATAGATTAGTGTAAATTAAAAGGTGTTAACATCACAGCAAGGAGGGTTGGGAGAGCTCCAAAAATGAACAGCAGGAGAAGCATTAACTTCTCTTCTGTGCTTGAGGTTGGACCTGTGAGCTGGGAGAACATCTGGAATGGGARGTGCTAGTTCAGGTTTCCAGGAGCTGCTTCTGAGATTATTTTTCTGTTTTTTCTTTCCCCCCTTGCAGTCTTGTTGACCCTTTTTAAATGCAAGGGCATTCCTTTAAAAATGAGAGCTGGTTTTCAGAACATGGCATTCCTGGCACATCTCTTACCAACAGAACACGGAATTCCTGGCATGTCTCTTACCAGCATACTTGGACTGCAGCAGCTGCTGCTCAGCTGGGGCTGGGTGGGCAGGTGAGGCACACCTGGAACCCTGTGCTCCCCTCTTAGCCTGCTCTGGGACTTCCAGGAGCACCCATTGCCATGGACCACCACGGAGCAGGTCTGCAAAGGCAGCAGGTTGTTGCTGCTTGGCCGCAGCAGGCCTCACAGGAGGTCCGCAGCATGAACATCCCTTGTTTTTTCCAGCTCATCAGTGGGAGAAATGGCAAAACTGTGTCAAACAGYCCAAATCCCAGAATATCCCTGGGGKGGCTCCTGAGCATCCCTGCTGCTCTCACCTCTTTGCACACAAACTGTCCCAGCTGGCTCAGGGCAGCACTGGGAGCCAGGGCTGGGGGGACCCAGCCATGGGATTGCCTTGCCCCAGAAAATACAAGAATAAAACAAGGAGAAATCAAGGAATAAACCAAGGAAAAAACAATGAATATTGAGGTGGATCACCTACTAGAGTCACCTCACTCAATGAGATGCTGGAAAAAAGGGGTCAGCAAAAGGCTGAGGACACCTCAGGCTGCTGCCTGGAAATCTGTCCTTGGACTATCCCAGACTGATGGAGGGAAATCTGTCCTTGGGAATCCCTCAGACTCATGGATGGAAATCTGTCCTTGGGAATCCCTCAGACTCATGGATGGAAATCTCTCCTTGGGAATCCCTCAGACTCATGGATGGAAATCTGTCCTTGGGAACACCCCAGACTCATGGATGGAAATCTGTCCTTGGGAACACCCCAGACTCATGGATGGAAATCTGTCCTCTGGAACCGTGGGCTGCTGGGGGAAAGCTCTCACTCTCCTCTAGGATGACTGGGGAGAACAGAGGAGCTCTGGGGCCGTGTGAGCTCTTCTTTCCTGCAGAAAACACAGAGTGCAGTAGCTGCAGGTAAATAATGCATGTGAGTCAATCAGGTGTCTCAGCCAAGGATTGCCTGTCACTTGTCCCTGGAAGCTCTCCTTGGATGACAAGGCTGGCCTGGCCAAGGCTCTGATTTCCAGCTCCCAAAGCCTGTGAGGGTTATTGGATTTGCAGGTACCCCTATGGCAGGGAGGAAAGATGACTCTGAGTCCATGTTCTCAGAAGGCTCATTTATTATTTTMTGATACTATATTATATTAAAGAATGCTATACTAAACCATTCTAAAGAATCCAGAAAGGATACTTACACAATGCTAAAAAGATAATAATGAAAACTTGTGACTTTCTCCAGAGTCCTGACACAGCTTGGCCCTGATTGGCCAAAGAGTGAAAACAACTCCCACCAGAATCCAATGGAACAATCACCTGTGGGTAAACAATCTCCAAACACATTCCACATGTGAGCACAACACAGGAGAAGCAAATGAGATAATTATTATTTTCATTTTTATCTGAGGCTTCTCAGTTTCCCAGGAGCAAAATCCTGGGCAAAGGGTTTTTTCAGAGAATGTGAATGTGACAGAGGGTGACTTGGACACGTGGCCTGGCTCTGCTGGGAAATGCTGCTTCTCAACCTGACAGGCCAGAAATGAGGCAATTTTGTGCCAAATAGCAGCCTCTGACAAACTCCCTGCATGAAAGTCTTCTTCCTTTTGTGTGACATTTCAGCACCTCTTTTTCTCCAGTATTTCTGACATTTTTCCCATTATTGCAATGAAGTTCTGAGGAAAGAAGGAACTCATCACTYTCTCTTCCCGTGGAAAGGATGAAAAGGGGATGCAATGAAAATTAGAGGGGAAGGTAGCTAAGCTGTGGTGCTCAAGTGGAAGATGTTGGGCTGAAGATGAGTGCCTATGTAGATGTGATAATAACTGTCATCAGTGCTGATGGTGTCAGGTCAACTATGCAATGGAATTATCTGGAAAAGMAGCGCCCTACAAACAGGATTGGCTGTGTTTCCTGAAGGAGCAGCAGTTTTGTGCTGCAGCTTCTGGCAATATCCACCGGGAAGCTGAGCCTGGGCTCTGCCAGCAGCTGGAATTGCAGATATTGAGGCATTYCCAGTATAGCTTGTCTGTGTTTGTTATTTGTCTGTTAAAAATCCATACAGCGTGCAGGGCAGGACTGGTGAAAAAATCCAATTTCCTTCCATTCCCATTCTGTCAGCCCTGTAACAGCTTTGCAGAGTGTTCATTCTCTTTCCAGGTCACTTTGCCATGTCACCAGAGTGGCACAGGGCAGATCCTGGCTCCTGGCTGCTCCCACAGGCTGTGGAAGCTGTCATCTCTCCAGAGCTTAATTGCTCTCCTCACAGAGAGAGAATTTCKTTTCTTCTTTACCACATTTGGATGGTTTGCCTTGTGAATGTGACTTTAAACATCTGCCTGTTGCCTCTTTGATACCAGATTTGGGCTGCTGAMAGCTGCTGTGCTCCAGTTTGGTTTTGCTCCAGCAGCAGGTCACCCAGAGGGCAGTGCCAGGGCCACACTCAGGCCTGCCTGGCAGGATTCCTCTTCTGCAGTTCCCTTCTGTCTGCAGAGCACTCGCAGGGGCAAGGGGCCAAGAACTTCTGGAAACTGAGTGGGAAAAGTGGGTCAGTCCTGCCGAGGCAGTATCAAAAAAAMCTCAGGAATTCTGATGCAGAGGCAAGTGAAGCATTGCCTGTGGTTTCTATGCCACAGGACATCTGGCAAAGGCCCAGCAGCAATTATTCAATGAATGTGTGGAGTCAATGACTGTGCTCCATCTCTGCCAGTGCCCARGGCCAGGCCGGGCYTGGAGCACCCTGGGATAGTGGAAGGTGCCCATGGCAGGGGTGGCACTGGGGTGACCTTGAATGTCCCTCCCCAACCACGTTGTGATTCTGTGGTGAAATAAAAGAACCAGATTATCTGAAGCTTTCTCCCAGATTTTTAAAGATTTCCCCAAATTTGGAGGATCTGTGCCACGAGACAGCCCTGCTGAGCACCAGTTCTGTATGGAATAACCAAAATATCCTGAGCTGGGACCCACAGGGATCATCCCAGCCCCATCCCTGCCCTGACCCCCAACATTCCCACCCTAGGCATCCCTGGCAGCGCTGTCCAAACCTCCCTGGAGCTCTGGCAGCCTCGGGGCCATGCCCATTCCCTGGGCAGTGCCAGCACCCTCTGGGGAAGAACCTTTCCTGATCTCCAGCCTGAGCCTCCCTGACAAGTGTGGTTCTATAAAAGGTTGCATAAAA
Source organism: Sporophila hypoxantha (assembly GCA_002167245.1). Classification (NCBI taxonomy): domain Eukaryota; kingdom Metazoa; phylum Chordata; class Aves; order Passeriformes; family Thraupidae; genus Sporophila; species Sporophila hypoxantha. Next base: position 249,145 of record NDFG01000008.1, read on the forward strand.
GGGTTTTGCTGGAGTTTTCCTGCTGGATTCCCAGTGCTGGGAAAGGAGGAGGGGTTTGTCCTTCAGTGGCTCAGGTGAGGATGGGGAAGGAGGAAGAGCCAAGGAGGAGAGCAGAGGGCAGAGCAGGGACTGTGCAGGTGGCAGACACGTCCCCTCCTGTCCCACACACCTTGTTCCCCAGCACAGGATGGGCAGGGACACTGAGAACTCCCACTCAGGGGGCATGTGGCTCATCCTCCTCCCACAGAGCGAAGATCCTGAGGAGTGCCAGCCCAATCTGACCATGTTTTAATTAAACTCACTTACAGTGAGCAGCTCTGTGTGTTTTTGTTGTGCTCAGCTGGGGGAAGGAGAAGGATGCTCATGAGCTTAAACATCCTCCTAAATGTTCATTTAGTTAAAWCCTGCACGTGGTATTTGACTTTGGGCAAAATAATAGTGATGCAATTAGTGATGTGGATTAGCACAAAGCCTCCAGTGCTGGGGATGTGCAGAACACATCGCCAGCACTGGCACTCCCAGCGGGTCGCACTTTAATGAAGATTTGCAGCTCTAATTTCACTCACAACTTTTTTTAAAGTGCTTTTCCATAGGTAAAAACTTAGRGAAGCAATGCTGCCTGTGCTCTCCAGAAATGAATGACTGAGGAGATGGCCCCAGTTGCTGAGATCCTGCTCTAACCCTGGGTCCCTGGCAGTGCCCAGGGCCAGGCTGGATGGGTTTGGAGCACCCTGGGGCAGTGGAAGGGCTCCCTGCCATGGCAGGGTGGGATGGGATGGTGCTGGAATTCATGGAACAGAAACCTCTCTGAGGCCCTCATGGAGAGAAAGAAATGCAGGGATTGAATTAGAACCTSTAGAGAAGCTGAAGTATATTAAGCCACACAGATATGAAATAGAAGTGTAAGTTTCAGTTTTAAGTAAGTAGAAATATATTCTGAATGCCTTAAGAGACTGTGTTAGCTAGTAAAAGCCCTAAGCTTCGTTTAAAGTTCAGTAGTGATACCTTTCACAAAATTAACTTAGCTCCAGACGTAATGAAAACATATCAGAACATTGCTTGCATTTCTGGATAGAACAGATAGAACCATTTACATAAATAGATAAAATTATATATGTAGATTTTGGGTAAGAACTGACACTGCTTTCACACCAGGATAGGTTTAGGAGGAATGTTTTAGAATCATKTTTTTAGGTGATTGGGTGATTCATGAATAGAATCCCCTGTATTGGGGTACAAGAGAAGAGAAGGGAAGAAGAAAAAAGGCGTGGGAGCTGCTGCTGCTGTTTCTGCTCAGGACTCTGTGCCAGAAATCTTTTAGCACAGACTTTAATACTTTAGCTCACGCTTTGATACTCTGAACTCTGCCTTGGAGACTCATGTATTCATGCAATAAACAACTTTACAGGAATCAACAACTGCCTTTGTCTCTTTGAAAACCCAAGGCCCACAATAACCTCARCAGGCTGGGCTGCAAGGACTCTTCCCACCCAAACCCAAATTCCAGGAGTCTGTGACATCCTTTGATCATCACATAATTATTTTAACTTGTCACCTTTCACTGTCATGGAATTAATTTTAATATGGAATGTAGTGGGTTTGGTCTCTTTTCTATTTCAGACTCAACTGTCTGATACTTTGCCTTCTGTGAATGTTTTTTTTTGGCATTTGGGGAAAGCAAAAACAAGCTGAAAAGCAGAAGTAGAAAACAGAATACAAATCTGTAAAACCATTTGAGACAGCCCRTGTTCTCACCAGTCATCTACATTGTTATGTTGATTTCAAATATCCAGACAGGGAATATATCCCTAAAATATTTCTTTTTCTGATGGAAACATAATGTATTTTAATMCAGTAGATAAATCCTGTCTCATTTTACTCCTACTTTCATTGAAATACTATCTGGACACTTTCCCATGTGCAGAGTAATGCTGTATGGGCAAGTCTGGGGGCTGTTGTTAATTTTACATACATGTCTCAAAGTTCCTAACAGGAATATAAAAATTACTCAGGTGATGTAATTAATCCTCTTTCTGCARTGAAATACTGAAAGTGTGTTTGCAGAATCTTGGTCATTTCTCAGAATTCTTGTAYGAAAATGCTCCCTGTGTGTCCCTGTGTGTGGACACCAATGTGAATGTTCACACACACAGGATTCCCTTTCATTCCCAGTTTGTGCCTAGGCTGGAAGGTCCTGGCACTGGGAGTGGTGGGAGCTGATGGCTCCTAGGGCAGATTCCCACTCCCTTGCCTCACTCATCCAAATTTAGCCCAAATGAGGACAAATTCAGTGTGGCACAGGGACTTCCCTCCTGGGCCACATGTGCTGCCCTCCAACTTCCAGGGGCTCTCCAAGCCCACCTTTGAGCTGCTCCACAGCTCCCTCACCTTTAGGCACCTTTGGCTGCTCCACAGCTCCCTCACTTTAGAATGCTCCACAGCTCCCTCACCTTTGGGCTGTTCCACAGCTCCCTCACTTTCGAGCACCTTTGGGCTGTTCCACAGCTTCCTCACCTTTGGGTTGCTCCACAGCTCCGTCACCTTTGGGCTGTTCCACACCTCCCTCACCTTTAGGCATCTTTGGCTGCTCCACAGTTCCCTCACCTTTGGTGCTCCACAGCTCCATCACCTTTGTGTGCTCCACAGCTCCCTCACTTTGAATGCTCCACAGCTCCCTCACCTTTGGAATGCTCCACAGCTCCCTCACCTTGTGTGCTCCACAGCTCCATCACCTTTGTGTGCTCCACAGCTCCATCACCTTTGTGTGCTCCACAGCTCCATCACCTTTGGGTGCTCCACAGCTCCATCACCTTTGTGTGCTCCACAGCTCCTCTCACCTTTGGAATGCCTCCACAGCTCCATCACCTTGGAATGCTCCACAGCTCCATCACCTTTGGGTGCTCCATGGCTCTCTCACCTTTGGATGCTCCATGGCTCCATCACCTTGGAATGCTCCAGAGCTTCCATCACCTTTGTGTGCTCCACAGCTCCCTCACTTTGTGTGCTCCACAGCTCCATCACCTTGTGGTGCTCCACAGCTCCATCACCTTTGGAGTGCCTCCATGGCTCTCTCACCTTTGGGTGCTCCATGGCTCTCTCAACCTTTGGGTGCTCCACAGCTCCATCACTTTGTGTGCTCCATAGCTCCATCACCTTTGGAATGCTCCAGAGCTCCATCACCTTTGTGTGCTCCATAGCTCCATCACCTTTGGAATGCCCACAGCTCCCTCACTTTGTGTGCTCCACAGCTCCATCACCTTTGGAATGCTCCACAGCTTCCCTCACCTTTGTGTGCTCCACAGCTCCATCACCTTTGAATGCTTCACAGCTCCATCACCTTTGGGTGGTCCATGGCTCCATCACCTTTGGGTGCTCCATGGCTCCATCACCTTTGTGTGCTCCAATGGCTCCATCAACCTTTGGAATGCTCCACAGCTCCATCACCTTTGGCGCACCTTTTGAGCTGCTCCACAGCTCCCTCACTTTTGGGCTGGCTCCACAGCTCCCTCAACATGTCCAGGGCACACACCCTGGGATGTCAGGACATTTCCCTCTGGCTTTGTTGTGAACCTTTCTTTTCCAAGCATTTTGCTTTCCAGGAAACACAGCAGAACTCATTTCAATAATCACTTGGGTTGAATCGATTACAGAGGCTTTGTCTGTTCCCAGAATTTTGATGATCAGGTAAAACCAGGATGTGACATTTCATCTAAACCTCTCTGCACTTCTCTGGACCCTGAGCGTCTCTGATTTCTGCACGGGGCTCAGCAGGGGCTGCTGGAGGGGAGGATGAGGCTGGTGGGGCCCTGTGCCCTGACTTGTCCTGCCCATGGACAGATCAGCCAAGGTCCCACAGCTCAGGGAGGTGTTGAGTGAAACCCAGATGAATGTCTGGTCTCTGCTCTGGGACAGGGACAGKGCTCAGGGAGAGCTGGGGCTGGGCCAGGGAAGGTCAGGCTGGAGATCAGGAAAAGGCCCTTCCCCAGAGGGTGCTGGCACTGCCCAGGCTGCCCAGGGAATGGGCACAGCCCCGAGGCTGCCAGAGCTCCGGGGGGGTTGGACAGTGCTGCCAGGGATGCCCAGGGTGGGGTTGCTGGGGGTCTGGGCAGGGATGGGGCTGGGATGATCCCTGTGGGTCCCTCCAGCTCAGGACATCCTAATTCCACGATTCTGTGGGGCTGCAGTGCTCACAAGCAGCAGAAGTCCATCCCTGATCCCCAGTCCATTCCTGATCCCAAATCCATCCCTGCTCCTAAATCCATCCCTGCTCCCAAATCCATCCCTGCTCCCCAGTCCATCCCTGCTCCCCAGTCCATCCCTGCTCCCCAGTCCATCCCTGCTCCCAAATCCATCCCTGCTCCCAAATCCATCCCTGCTCCCCAGTCCATCCCTGATCCCCAGTCCATCCCTGATCCCAAATCCATCCCTGCTCCCCAGTGCTCCCATCCTGCAGCCCTGCAGCAGCTCCCTGGTGCTTTCCCACTCACTGACATTTCAAGTGACACAGAAAACAGAGCAATCAAAACCTGAGATTTCCTGTAATATCCACTCAGAACAATTTATCACTGGGGACTGAAAAGTATAAACCACTTTTTGGTCAATATTGGATTGATTTAAATATTTTGAATAAGTTTAATGGAGTTTAAATTATATCTGGCACACTCTTAACTGTTCTAATAGGACAGGAAWTTTTGGAAAAACTTGATACAAGAATAATTTATGTGGCTGCTTTCTGCATTGCTGTGCAGTAAATCAGTGAGAATGGATGGAAGTGATTTTTACACCTCCTGTCTCTGAGGACTGTTACAATGAAAACTCCTTTTGAAGGTCAGCAGGTGGTTTTAGTTCAGCCTCCCTCAGCRCCTTCAGGATTTAAAGCTCTTAAATGGCAAAAAGCAAATTTATTTTTTCTACCAGGAGAGTATTTTAAATCACTTTAAATACCAGGAGAGATTTATTCCAGTTTGTGGGATCCCATAATTAGTGCTGTAGAACAGAGAAACCTGGGGTTTGCCYAGGCAGATGTGCAGAGGGATGTGCCTGAAATCCCAGCTCTGGCTGRAGCTCCTGAGGCTCCTTTTGGTTCAGATCTGGAGCTGGGACAGCAAATAATGATTCCACGCCATGTGGACAAGGTCTGCTGTCCCCTCTCTGCTCTTTGCCTCCGTGTTTGTGCCTCTCTGTGTGGCTGAGAGAAGGTGCACAAGGAGAGGTGTCCAAGGTGGATCTCTGGGGCAGTGCCAGCTCACAGCCATCCTCCCCAGCTGTCCCTGGGCCCAAGGGAGAGCAGGGGCACGGCAGGAGCCCCGTGAGGGCAGGCTGGCTCCTGTCCCACCCCATGGAGGGATGTTCCCCACATTTCCTGAGCCTGTGACCATGCCATTTCCCTGTTCCCTGCCCCAAGGCACCTCCTGAGCAGAATTTGGACACTCTGTTTATCATCCACTTCTCTTTGGGGTTTCTCCTCTCTCCCTTCCACCAGCACAGTTATTTCATGTTCCCCCTATGGCAGCCTGGCCCCACAAGGAGCTGCATGCCCAGGGCTGGCACCAGCAGCTGCAGGGAGTCTGTTCCACCCAGGATCCCTCAGGATCTGGATGAGGAATGTGCTCTGCAGCTGATCTGTGCTGCCAGGCAGCGAGGGCACCAGGGCTAATCCACAACCACGCAAGGAGGCTCCTGGCAAATGGTAATTACACCAGGGGACTTCACATCTTTCCTCCTCCTAYTTTCTGTTCTCATTAAGAAAAGAAAAAAAGGAGGAGAAAAAATATAATGAAGAAGAAAAGAGTTCAGTTTGTGTTGAAGCKGTCAGTGTGTCCTTATTCTGCAGGAGGGAGCGTGGCTGGGTGTCCCAGAGGAGCAGGAGGTGAGGGTTGATCCCCAAAACCTAGTTTGGGTTGATCCCAGAGGAGCAGGAGGTTTGGGTTGATCTCCAGCCCTGGTTTGGGTTGATCCCAGAGGAGCAGGAGGTGTGGGTTGATCCCTAAAACCCAGTTTGGGTTGATCCCAGAGGAGCAGGAGGTTTGGGTTGATGCCAAGCCCCTGGGAACGAGGAACTGCTGGGGGCTCCTCTCTGCCGTGCACCCCCCGACCTTCCCTTCAGCACTGCACYTCACTGCCCTCAGAAAACATCCCTGCAGAGCCTTGGGAGCCTTGGCTGCAGCAGGGAAAGGCCCAGGAATGAGTTGGAAATTCCTGTTCTGAATCGGGAACTTGTCTGTGCCACCCAGGCTGATCAAACACAGCAAACCACGGTGCCAACGGGGAAGTGTGCCCATTGGCACCAGGGTGGCACCTCGATCTCACACAGCCTGGGGAGTGTGATCCAGGGCAGGTGCTGGGGTCAAGCAGCCTGCCAGATCCCCGGTACCAGCGAGGGAACAGCTCCTGCCTACGGGACACCGGGCAGGAGATGCGACAGAGCCGCGGAGCTGAGTCACCGCTCCCACCCGGCTCCGTGCCCGGAATAGCAGCTCTGTCTGCTCTGGGGGTTGTTGTTTCTCTTCTCCCTTTCCCCACAAACATTTTGGAGGAGTGGGCAGAAGGAAAAGCTTCGCCGTGAGGCAGAGGCACCGTGAGCAAAGGGATGGAGAAGCAATACTGTAAAACCGTGGGGGTGGTGGCAGACCAAACCCTGCACGGGGGCTTTGGGGCCTTGCTGGAGAGCTCCTGCCATGTTCCAGGTCCCTTTTCCACCCAACGAGCCCTGGGCAGCTGGCTGGGAGCTGGAAGGAGCCCTTACCCTGGCCAGGACCTGTCCCACTCCACTGAGCAAACAGCACAGATGGAGAGGAGCTGCTCCTGGGGCCTGCCAGGGCAAGGCCAGCCTGGAAAGGACAGGATAAAATCCTTCCCAGCTGGAGCTCCTGCCTCCAGCCCCCTCCACAACGAACAAACTGAGACCAGCAGACTCTAAGGTCACCCTTTTAAAGGCATTTCCTCGGAGGCTTCAGTGCAGTGGAGGAATGGGAGCGGTGCCACAGGAGTGTGAGTGAAGCCAGCCCATGGGTCCTGCTGTGACCCTGCAGCTCTGCTGTGACCCTGCAGCTCTGCTGTCACCCTGCAGCTCTGCTGACAACACTGCCAACCCAGCCCATGGGTCCTGCTGTGACCCTGCAGCTCTGCTGTGACCCTGCAGCTCTGCTGCCAATGCTGTCAACCCAGCCCATGGGTCCTGTGTGACCCTGCAGCTGCAGCTCTGCTGCCAACACTGCCGACCCAGCCCATGGCTCCCACCCCCAACTCTGCAGCTACCAATTGTGACGGTGTTCACCAGGGTTCTTGGATGAGGGAAGAGATGAGGATCTGACTCCATGTTTCAGAAGGCTGATTTATTATTTTATGATATATATTACATTAAAACTATACTAAAAGAATAGAAGAAAGGATTTCATCAGAAGGCTAGCTAAGAATGGAATAGCAAAGAATGATAACAAAGGTTTGTGGCTCRGACAGAGAGYCSGAGCCAGCTGACTGTGATTGGCCATTAATTASAAACAACCACATGAGACCAATCACAGATGCAVCTGTTGCATTCCACAGCAGCAGATAACCATTGTTTACATTTTGTTCCTGAGGCCTCTCAGCTTCTCAGGAGGAAAAATCCTAAGGAAAGGATTTTTCATAGAAGATGTCTGCGACAACCAATAAACRTTCTTCATATTTCCATCCATTGATAGGGGATTTTTGTTGGTTTTCCTGAAGCAAATCTCCTATTTCTGTTCCCGTGTGCCTCTGCTGCATTATTCTTTCATGGTTTGCATTTACAGGTTTGTGCTCCCCTTGAGGGCCTGTGGAGCTTCCCMAGGGCTGTGACAGAGGGGGACCTTCAGATAAAATAATTATAATCAAATAAAGAGAAATAGTTATTATATAAACAGCTGATACAAAAGCAGAACCTTTCCATTGAAAGGCTAAATGACAGGCTTAATGATGAATGAGACAGACTAATTAGAGGTTTCATAACTCATTAGCATCAAAAATGCAGGGATGTTTTAAAGGCAGACGAGGTGGTCAGTGCAGCAGCTCCAGGTGCCAGCAGCTCAGGCAGCAGAGGCAATCCAGGCTTTGGGCTGGCCCTGCCCTGCAGGCACGGACAGGGACTGAAGGGAAACTGCCCTCTGTGTCCCTGGTGTGTGTGTGTGTGTGTGTGCCTGGATACTGCTTCACACCTCCCAGAGGAGAAGAGGGCTAAATCCTGCTCCCAAATCCATGAACACTAGCGAGGGGAATGAGGGGTGCTCTGACTGCCCCTGTGAACAAAGTAGGTAAAAACCTTCCAAAATTCCTGTGCTTGGGGACTTCCCGGAGCAAAGACTCACAGGGTGTTTTCATATAATCCATGGAAAAAAACCCTCCTCTTTTGCCATATTTTAGCAAATACAGCTATATAGACAAAATGAGAGAAATATAAACTCATCAGACTGGGATTAGTCCAATTAGGTGTATTGGTTCCTTGGGGTGAAAGAGTAGGACTGTGTAACACAGGTGTTTTATCACCCTTCTGCCTACCTACCTTCCTTSCCACCTACCTTCATGTCTTTCCATCTATTCCTTTGTCTATCTATTCATTTATTTATCAATTCATTTATCCATCAATTTATCTATGCATTATCTATATATTCATCCATCTATCTATGCATTTATCTATACGTTCCTCTATCATCTATCTAATAATTTATCTATCTATCTATCTCTCTATCTATCTCTCTATCTATCTATCTCTCTATCTATCTCTCTATCTATCTATCTATCTATCTATCTATCTATCTATCTATCTATCTATCTGTCTATTCATTTATCCATCTATCCATTTATCTATCTATGCATTTATCTCTATATTCATCTATTTTATCATCTGTCTGTCTATCTATCTAATAATTTATCCCTCTATTCATTTATTCACCTATGCCAGGTGTGGGGCTGGGATGCCACTGGGAGCCCACCTGAGGGAGCTGCCCCAGGAGCTGGGCACAGCCTCAGGAGMAGCATTTGGAATTCTGCAGTGSTTTCACTGAGTCRATGGAAATCTCTGCATAATGAGAAGATAAACGTGGAGATTTGCCTGGCTGAGAGAAATCCTGTTGATGGGGAGTTGTTGGATTGGGAGAGAAAAGCAGGAATGGGTCCTTTCACATCAATGACAGTGACACCAAACAGCAATGGCAGTGACGCCAAACTGAGCCGTGACAGTGACACCAAACTGAGCAGTGGCAGTGACACCACACTGAGCAATGGCAATGATATCAAACAGCAATGACAATGACACCAAACTGAGCAATGGCAGTAACACCAAACAGCAATGACAATGACACCACACTGAGCAATGGCAATGACACCAANCAATGACACCACACTGAGCAATGGCAATGACACCAAACAGCAATGACAATGACACCAAACTGAGCAATGGCAGTAACACCAAACAGCAATGGCAATGACACCACACTGAGCAATGGCAGTGACACCAAACAGCAATGGCAATGACACCACACTGAGCAATGGCAGTAACACCAAACAGCAATGACAGTGACACCAAACTGAGCAATGGCAGTAACACCAAACAGCAATGGCAATGACACCACACTGAGCAATGGCAGTGACACCACATTGAGCAATGACACCAAACAGCAATGACAATGACACCAAACTGAGCAATGGCAGTAACACCAAACAGCAATGACARTGACACCACACTGAGCAGTGGCAGTGACACCAAACTGTGCAATAGCAGTGACACCAAGCTGAGCTGGGGCAGTGACACCAAACTGAGCAATGACAATGACACCACACTGAGCAATGGCAGTGACATCAAACAGCAGTGACAATGACACCACACTGAGCAATGACACCAAACAGCAATGGCAGTGACACCAAACTGAGCAATGACACCAAACAGCAATGGCARTGACATCACACTGAGCAATGACAGTGACATCAAACAGCAATGACAATGACACCAAACTGAGCAATGACAATGACACCACACTGAGCAATGACAATAATACCAAACTGAGCAATGACAATGACACCACACTGAGCAATGGCAGTGACACCAAACAGCAATGGCAATGACACCACACTGAGCAATGGCAGTGACACCACACTGAGCAATGGCAGTGACACCACACTGAGCAATGACACCAAACAGCAATGACAATGACACCAAACTGAGCAATGACAATAATACCAAACTGAGCAATGACAGTGACACCACACTGAGCAATGGCAGTGACACCACACTGAGCAATGGCAGTGACACCACACTGAGCTGTGCCGTGTCCCTGGCAGTGTCCCCAGGCTCTCAGGGCTTGGTGCTGATGCCCAGCCCAGACTGAGCTCATTTTTGGTGCCCTGCAGCAGCCAGATTTCCTGGCAGTCCTGGCAGACACAGCTGGGCCCAGCCACGGCCAGCTCGGAGCAGGGACAGCTCTGCCACAGAACAGGGGTGGCACAGCCCTGGCTCCTGAGGGGGCTCTGTCCCTGAGAACCTGGCACACAAATTGAAACCCACAGATTTTCCATAAATCAAACACAGAAGGCAGGAATGTAGTGCAGAGTCGCTGCTAACTATATCCCAGTTCTAGCTTTATTTAAAGAAGATGCTGCTTTATAATCATTCTGATTCCCATTTCTCCAAATTCTTTCTTCCAGATCATCACCTTAGTTTCCCACCCACAGGGGACATGAAACATTTAGTGACAATAATTGGCTTCAATAACTGATGCATTCTTTAAATCCTCAAGCCAGTAAATGTTTCTTCTGGGCTGTGGTGTCACCGCATTACARGTCTCCACTCCTCTGAAGGGTTAAGAGTCAAAAACTACAGCTGGGGATGGTGACAGATTGGCCAAAATGAGGAAAAAAACCACAAAACCCCACCCACATTTCTGGCTTTATGTCTTTTTCCTTTTTTTTTTAATAAAACAACCTGCCCCCTCAAAGAGCTCAGAGAGGGAAACCCTGGAGCCCGAGGCCCTGGGGAGCAGAGAGGTTTGGGAGGGTTGGATGTGTTCCATCGGGAGGAGAGAGACTGGCATTCTCTGCAGCACATGCAGAATGGCAGGGAGATAAAACAGCAGAGATGAAACAGCCTCTGAAACGCGGGGGAACAACAGAACCGAAGGAGCTGAGCGGGATTTGCTCCCCAGAGCTGCTGGGGCCGCCTGGGCGCCGTGAGAGCCGCTCGGGCACGGGGCTCGTCTGCAGAGCCCAACGCCAAGGGACGGCAAAACAGCGGGAAAGCTCCTCAGTACCGGCCAGCTCTGTCCTGCACGGACAGACAGACAGCCCGGGGACACACAGACACCTCGGGGGGCAGACAGAATCTCGGGGCACGGACAGACATCCCTGGGGACAGACAGACATCCCTGGGCACGGACAGACATCCCGGGGCATGGGCAGCCCGGGGCATGGACAGACAGACACCCCGGGGGACAGACAGACATCCTGGGGCACGGACAGACATCCTGGGTAACGGACAGACAGACACCTCAGGACACGGACAGACACCCCAGGGCTCGGACAGACAGACACCCCGGAGCACAGACATCATATGGGGGCACAGATAGACATCCTGGGGCACAGACAGACATCCCGAGGCATGGACAGACAACCTGGGGGACAGACAGACACCTTGGGGCACAGACAGACAGACACACAGACACCCCTGATGCTGATCTCCTGTCATGTCACAGAACCCGAGGAAGATTSAGGGAGTGCTGATCTCCAGTTGTCGTGGTGTTCACAGGGGTTCCAGGATGAGGGAGGAGACGAGGATCTGACTCCRTGTTTCAGAAGTCTGATTTATTATTTTATGATATATATTACATTAAAACTATACTAAAAGAATAGAAGAAAGGATTTCATCAGAAGGCTTGAAAGGAAAGGAGAGAGAATGGAATGATAACAAAATCTTGTGACTGACCACAAAGTCTGATACAGCTGGGCTGTGATTGGCCATTAATTAGAAACAACCACATGAGACCAATCCCAGATGCACCTGTTGCATTCCACAGCAGCAGATAACCATTGTTTACATTTTGTTCCTGAGGCCTCTCAGCTTCTCAGGAGGAAAAATCCCAAGGAAAGGCTTTTCCATAAAAGATGTCTGTGACATCCTGTTACACCACAGAATCCCAGGATCCCTGAGGCTGGAGCAGCCCTCCCAGCCCAGGGAGTCCCAGCTGTGCCCAATGCCCACCCTGTCCCCAGCCCAGAGCTCTGAGTGCCACCTCCAGGGGACACCTGCAGGGATGGGCACTGCAACCCTCCCTGGGCAGTGCCAAGGCCTGAGCCCCCTTTCCATGGGGAAATTCCTGCTGAAATGTTGATACAGTATTGGCATCTGTGATCCAGTGATCAGTCACTCCCCAGTCACCCCTCACTTCCTTTGCTGTGTGGGTTTGGCAGCAAAGAGCTGCGCCTGATTTAGCAAAGATCAATTTATCCCTGGTGGAGTTATTTCACTGCTCAGCACCATTTTTTGGTAGTAAATTTCATTTACTTTTGACTGTTGACCAAGGGAGAATTGATACCTATCCATGTCTTTTAAACTCCATTAACCCCATGATGGAACAAACATAGAGAAGCCCATTAATTCAAATATACATAATCAAAAAGTCATGCAAGCTAAATTAGATATACAGTTCGAGCAAGAGATGCCATCTGTTCAAACTTTCTAAGGGCTAAAGTAACTGAGATGAAGCCAATTTTGGTAACAATAATAAAATTATGCTGCGGAATTACAGGSTCTGTGTCTCACCATTTATTCCCTTTCTCCCAAATTATTCTCCTAAATCATATGAATACAATCCCCTTCACTCTTTCATTGTTCTGCTTTTCTTTTCACTATGAAATCCACCAACCCTTGTCAGGGAAAATCTGAGCAGGAGCTGCAGAGCCGCTGAAGCTGTAGGAAAATGTGTCATTAATTTCTGAGAGCAGTAATTTCAGATATTTTACACGCTCCCTTCAGCMGGTCACTGCTTGTTCAACACGGACAAATCGGTGTTAAATTACAGAGCCGGCCCTCTTGGGGGCAGTGCCCGAAAGGGGCTGGGCTGCGTGGCCCTGGGTGTGTCCACAGGGGACGCAAATCCCCTGAACGGGGCTGGGCTGGTGGCCCTGGGCTTGTGTCACACAGGGGGAAATCCTGGAAAGGGCTGGGCTTGGTGCCCTGGGCCTGTGGCACACGGGGAAATCCAATGCTGGGCTGGTGGCCCTGGGGCTGTGTACAGCAGGGGACAAATCCTGGAAAAGGGGCTGGCTGGTGCCTGGGCTGTGGCACACAGGGGGACAATGCTGGCTGGTGGCCCTGGGCTGCTGTCAGCAAGGGGGACAATCCCCTGAACGGGTGGCTGGGCTGGTGGTGCACACAGGGGGTGTGGGCTGTGTAACACAGGGTGGACAAGCTGGCCTGGTGGCCCTGGGCTGTGTCACACAGGGGCAGAGCTGGGGACCCGGCAGACGCTCAAACCCAGCTCCTGGGAGAGTCCTCAGCCAAACCTCGTTTGGTGGGACAAATTTTAATGCTTCAGACGTGACACATGGCAGCTGGGAAAGGCAGAGCAGGGAGGAGAGGGGCTGTAATTCCTACGGGGTGTCCACAGCTGTGCCATGGCAGTGCCCAGAGCTGTGGCAGCCCTGTCCCCAACCCACGGCCTGCTGGGGCACAGCAGGGTCCCTGTGCCCTGTCCCAACCCACCTGGCTGGGCTGGCAGCTCCTGTGGGACTGGAGTCTTGTACACCCAGCCCTGTGTCAGCCCCAGTCCCTGTACACCCAGCTCCTTGTGTCACACCAACTTCTGTGTCACACCCAGCCCTGTCACACCCAGCTCTGTGTCACACCAGCCCTGTGTCACACGCCAGCTCCTGTGTCACACCAGCCCTGTCAACCCGCTCCTGTGTCACACCCAGCTCCTGTGTCACACCCAGCTCCTTGTTCCACACCCAGCTTCCTGTGTCACACCCAGCTCCTGGCACACCCGCTCCTGTCACAAACCCAGCTTGTGGTCACACCCAGCTCCTGTGTCAACCAGCCCCGGTCACACGCCCCTGTCACACCCAGTCCTGTCACACCCAGCTCCTGTGTCACACCCAGCTCCTGTGTCACACCCAGCTTCTGTGTCACACCCAGCTCCTGTGTCACAACCAGCCCTGTGTCACACCCAGCCCCTGTCACACCCAGCTCCTGTGTTCACACCCAGTCCTGTGTCACACCCAGCTCCTTTCACACCCAGCCCCTGTGTCACACCAAGCTCCTGTGTCACACCCAGCTCCTGTGTCCACACCCAGCTCCTGTCACCCAGCCCCTGTCACACCCAGCTCTTGTCACAGCCCACTCCTGTCACCGCAAGCTCCTGTGTCACACCCAGCCTCCTGTGTCACACCAGCCCCTGTCAACCCAGCCCTGTCACGCCCAGCCCTGTGTCACACCCAGCCCCTGTCAACACCAGCTCCTGTCACACCCCAGCTCCTGTCCACCCAGCCCCTGTGTCACACCCAGCCCTGTCACACCAGCTCCCTGTCACAACCCAGCTCCTTCACAACCCAGCCACCTGCTGTCCACACGAGCTTCCTGTGTCCAACACCCAGCTCCTGTGTCACACCCAGCCCCGTGTCACACCCAGCTCCTGTGTACCTCCCCGCTCCTGTGTCACCCACCCCCGCACCATACATCGTTCACACCCAGCTCCTGTGTCACACCCCAGCTCGTGTCACACCCTGTGTCCACAACCCAGATCCTGGTGTCACCCAGCTCCTGTGTCACACCCAGCTCTGTGTCACACACATGCCCCGTGTCACACCCAGCTCCTTTCACACCGCAGCCCTGTCACCCCAGCTGCCTGTGTCACACCCGCAGCCCTGTGTCAGCCACCAAGCCCTGTTGGTCACACCCAGCCCCTGTGTCACAACCCAGCTCTGCGTGTCACAACCCAGCTCCTGTGTCACACCCACCTCGCTGTGTCAGCATACCAGCCCCTGTGTCACACCAGCCCCTGTCACACCCAGCTCCTGTCACACCCAGCTCCTGTCACACACCAGTCCCTGTGTCACCCAGCCTGTGCAAGCCCCGTCTGTCACAACCCAGACCCCTGTCCACACCCAGCCCGTGTCACAAAGCCCTGTCACCCCAGCCCGCTGTGTCACACCCAGCTCTCGTGTCACAATGCAGTCCCTTCAACACAGCCCACTTGGCCCTTTGTGTGACTGCAGCTTCTCCCAGAGAAGGAACTGGTCTATCACAATTGAATTTCAATTTTTATCTTCGTCTCAACTCCCTCACAACGTAGTAGGGGAA
>NDFG01000008.1:279896-291162 GCA_002167245.1 Sporophila hypoxantha
AATTAGATTACTATTTTAAGGAGGTGAAATTTTTACTAATAATATATGGAGAAAATAATAAGACAAAAGAAAGTAATTAATCCCTTGTGGAACTTGGGTAATAATCCACGAAGTCATCATATCAGCAATATACCAATTAGTTACTACTAACCTCTCAATGGGTTGGGAGAGTAATCTTATATTATAGAACAACAGGCACTGTTTTTTAGCATAGGGGATGAGTATTGATATAGGAAAAAAAAAACTGAGTCGTATAGTCTATAATTATAGTCTCTAAATGAAGGACCCCCTCACTTCACTTAAGAGACGAAATTTATATAAACCCACCCACAACACACAAATAACAAGAAAAATTACATCCCCAGTAGTCACTATTTATACACATGCATCAGATTTCATTGAACCAAAAATTGAAGACAAAACCTTCACCCTCAGATGCATTTACAATATCAAGTAGTAAAACATGGCAGATTACATAACGTGCCTATATGAGTTGATAATCATTGATGTAAAAGAAAAAATCATTAAGTGGGTGTTTGGGACAGAACAGGCTCTATACACCGGCAACGAAAGGATAATAGATAAAATATAGAAGAGGATTCCAAATTGAATATGTTCAGCTGTCGGAAATGATTTAATAGTATATGTAGTACATACATAACACACCATGCTGGGAGTTATACAGATGCAGTTATAAATAACAAACTAAGCATGCCCAAACACGTTCAGGTTACATAAAAAAGCAAAAAAGTAGAGATTTTGAAGCTCTCTCAGAACACAATGATGGAGAGATAAAGACCACAAGGTAGTAAATAAAATCCAACAGAGCTCTGTAGTTTTCAAAAACTACGGTGTCCAAATTACTAAGACCTTAGTTAAAGCTATGCGACTATTTGGCTAAATATTAAAGAGCAATAGATACATGTAAAGAAACATTACCGAGAGATAGGAGGTTCGATGGTTATTAGAGACGAGAGTTGATCCTCCTAACGCATTAACAAGAACGTGATGCTCACCATAATTATGGCAAATTTAATTAGGTACAGTTAGATACTAAAAATAAATAACCCTGAAACAATAAGTTAAAGATATGGTGTTTCTATTATGTAGTATAAGGTGTTATATACCTTCCTGTCATGTTTTGTTATTATGCGGTTCGGCTTCAAATAGAGCTAAGATACTGTAAAAACGTATATAATGGACAAGTCTATAATCGCGTGCACTCTAACGAGTGGAACCTTATGGGTCTAAATATAAGTAATTGAGAGTCTTTCTTAGATTAATCTTAATGTTATATAAGCTAATTCACATAATAAGATAAAGTATAAGTATTACAATATATATGAATGATTTAAAAATAATTAAATAGATATAATTATTAAATTCACCAAAAAAAACTAAACGGTGCATGAATAATACAATATAATATAACATACTATTATTTCCTTAATAAAGAGCAATAAGAACCGGCGAGAACAAAAAAAAAAAAAAAATAAAAAAGAAAAAGAAAATATATAATAAACATAATTAAATAATATTTTTATGCAATCACTTAGTACTATAATAAATTATAAACTACCATCAACCAAATACGAATACCAAATTATGACACTAAATATATAACAAAAATCGTCATGATGAACAACAATATAGGATAAATAGTACAATAACAAACAAAAGTGTAACAAAATTAAATAACAAAGTTGAAAAACTACTAAATAATGGTTATAGGGTACCTAAAATTTCTCACACCTCAACAGTGATATGCTTACCTGCAAGAGAATATGCAATCCAATAAAAATAAATAATAAGACACATAAAGAACAGATATAGGAGTACCAAGTATAAACAAATTAGTATGATATGCGGTAGATTAATAACCTATGTCTAGATTCGATAATGTTTAATAAAAGTTGAATTGTAGTAATTATAAAAAGAAAGAATAAATAATCTGAGTTATGAGACTAGAAAAATGAAACAAGACATCACTAATAATAAATACACAAATCTAATCAAACAGCGAATTGATGAATAAAGCATTTATTTGGTAATCACACGAGTACTTAAAACAGATCAAGGCAATCACTAAGTAGAATGGAAAAGAAATAATATTCCTAGCTTGAACTACATTTAAAATTAGACCTCACTAAATGTCTTATTTATCGGGTAATTATTACTAAAAGAGGGTGCACTACTAAATTCTTTTGCCCGAGAATGAAAGTAGTAACAAGTTCAGATATTGTGAGCGTAAAGGCTTTTACGAGACGCTTATGATATGAGACAGGAGTAGAAGAAGAAAGAGAAGGTAAAGAATCTATAAATTCTATGCTCCTCATAAAGTTAATTGTGTATAGTTATCGTATCACAGTGGCCAGAGAGAAAAGGATGTAATTAATTAAAGATAAATTTAAATATGGAGCATGCAGTTGGATAGTGCTTGGTAGCGAGCATAGGAAAGAGGGTACCCCAGACTTGAGCTGGACAATCACTATCTGTGTGTTTATTTGATTTGACTTTTAGTGTGTTAGTGTTATTCCTGAATAGGATGTAGAAAATAAAAAAACCTCGGACGATTTCGACTTTCGAGGTGAGCTGTGGTTTTCTATTTGTCTCTTTATAGATTGTTTAGATTTCTCGACGGTCGGGGCTTAAGAGATGAGTAAAAGAGGAATTACAGTACTACAAAAAAATATTACAACACTAATGCATCCCCCCAAAAAAAAGAAAAAAAAAGATAATGAAAAAATGACTCCTGTAGTTTTGCTTGCAAAAAAAATATACATGGAAGATGATGGCCATGGTAGACAATCGTTATAAAATACAAACGTAGTGAAATGTGTTTTTTTAAAATTAATAGACTTACAATAAACAATTACACAGCCACATAAGATTTCTATAAACATGATGTCTAGAGAGGGAAAACTTAATAAAATAGAAAAAAGAGATATATATTATAAAGGGTACAGAAATTAAAAAAATTAAAAAACATATAAATAAGAAATAATAAGAATTAATGATATATATACAAATACAAGGATTTATATATAATATTAAAATTAATAAATAATTTAGGATTAAAGATCATTAATGGGAGGTATTTTTTTTATTTTTTAAAGATTAAAATATATAATAAATAAAAGTTAAAGAGTTAACAATAAAGATAAATATTAATCTGATAGTTCCATAGCATACATTATCTCTTTCACATTATTTTATTAAAAGTAATAAGGTTATATAGTAGTAACAATTATTATAATTATATTCTATATAATAATTAATAATGTAAGTGTAAACTGTAATAATTATTATAAAATTAATCATAATTGTATTTATATATTAGCGTTAATAATATAAAAAAGCAGTAATAATTATCTAATATACATTAGATATTTGACTAATTTTGATGATAAAAAATGATATGTAATAATGATAATATGAATAATGATAAAAATTAACTTAAATATAATATAAAAATGATAATGAAAATATGATATTTTAGAATTATAATGATCATTAATGATTATTATTAGCATAAGATAATAAAATTAAATTAAAAGTTTAATATAAATAAAATTTATAATTAATATAATTAATAAAAATAAAAAGATTAAGAAATAATATAGAAATAAAATATAGACATAAGATAGATAAGGAAAAATGTAGATAATAAAAAAGTTAAGTGAAGAGAGATGAAAAGAGTAAAGATAAAAATAAAATGTTAAAGAAAAGGAAATAAGTATAAAAAAATAATTAAAAAGTAAAAGAAATATATAAAGATAATAACACAGAATAATATATAATAATAAAGTTAATGAAGTAAGAATATGAAAATAAAAAAGAACAGAAAGAAAGAAAATGTATAGATAATATAAAGAAAATTAAATTTATATAAAAATAAAAAGTGAATGAAAAAATTCGTATATAAAAAAATAAATTCATTTGAATATATAATTAAAAATATATAAGATTTAATAAAATTTTTAATAGATAATAGTTGTAATAGAAATCTAATAATATTAAGATTATAATTATAAAAATATAAAAAAAATAAAATTAGGGTATTAATTAAATCTTAAAATAATCATCAATATATTTATTATAAAATTATAAATTTAATAAAACAAAAAAATTGATACAAATGATTTACAACTTAAATAATAATGAAAAAAATAAAAAAATTACTGAGTAAGTAAAACAGAGTATGTAAATAAGGAAGAAGTGAAAAGAGATACACTCAAAATTATGAGATTAAAAAAAGAACAAATGAGATACAAATTATAAAATAAAAATAAGTATATAATATGTTAGATTTCCCTAAAGTTGCTTCTCATCGTGTCTCACCGTCGTCCTGGGACCACCTCACAAAGCATACTGGCGGGAACAGATAATACACGTGAGATATACACATCAATAAAACAATAACAAAGCGTCTGAAGTCTAGAGGCTCCTGGCTCACATTTCTGTCTGAGCTGCCGCCTGGTACCCCTGGGACCTGTCCCCTCTTGGTGACAGTGCCTGGCCAGAGGGGGTGCCAGGACCCACAGACACAGAGAGTTCCTGGCTAAAATAGYTGCTAAATATCCTCAGATAAAATGTGAATAAAGATGGCTTTTCTTTTTTTTTTCTTCCCCAGGAATTTAGTGAGCACAATAAGCAGCTTAGGAGTCCATGGAGGTGTAAATAAAGCAGGGTGCAGTGCCAGGGAGCCGGGTGCTGGGGCTGCTGTAATTGTACAAGTTGCCACMGTGGTGAAAATAAATTACATTTATGTGCTGTCTGTGAGTCAGCCGTCGGAGCAACAGCTGAGAGGAAAAGCTTCCACAATTCTATTAGCTGTAATGGATTTGGAGGTTCAAACACCATCTATCATCCCAGGCCCACCCAAAATGAAAAGCAATATGTAGAGCTAATTAAATACAGTGCCAGCAATTAACTGCTCTGCAGAGGCTCTGATTCCCAGGGTGAAGGGGTGGATGCCATTCCCAGTGGGACTTCTGGCACCAGGGGACCCCGGCAGGGCTGTGTCCAGCTCTGGGCCTGTGGGAAAAGRATTTATAGAGAATTCTCAAAGCTGAYAGAAGGTTCATATAGTGTGTACTTGTCTGACGAGGTCTCTGGTGTTGAGATGACCCYGAGGTGTTGGAAAGTCTCTTTTTCTCAGCCCCAAGACCAAAGAAGAAGTCAGGATTCCTTGGCTCTGGTTCTCAAGGTTGTTTATTTTTGCTTATCCCTATCATTCTTTCTCTGACGTGCTGAGGTCTGTCCAGCAGGTCGGGTTGTGGCACAGTGACCACCCTTGGGGTGGTGTTGGCTTTTTATACTAATAACTACATGTACTTTATTTACAATAATGTTCCAATACCTATCACCTATGTTAGACAGTCTGTCTCTACTCTAAACCAATCCAGAAGTGCCACCATCACAGCAGAAGATGGAGGCCAAGAAGAAGAAGGAGAAGGACAGGACACGCCCAGTTTCCTCCATCTTGCCTCCGAACCCCTATTCTAAATCCCCAAAATTCTACTTTTTCACCCTGTGACAAATTCACTGTCATTCTACTCAAACCCTTGTGTCTTGTGACTCCTCACACAAAGTTGGGAATTGTTTCCATGGGCTAAAATCMAAGGCACAGGTGTCTG
Organism: Sporophila hypoxantha; assembly: GCA_002167245.1. Classification (NCBI taxonomy): domain Eukaryota; kingdom Metazoa; phylum Chordata; class Aves; order Passeriformes; family Thraupidae; genus Sporophila; species Sporophila hypoxantha. Next base: position 285,536 of record NDFG01000008.1, read on the forward strand.
TGACTCCGTGCCAAGGTCTCTGTGCCCCTGGCAGGGTCTGGAGTCCCCCAGGGCAGCCAGAGGAGTGTCCTGGGTTCTGACATTCTGACACCAGCCTGTAAACTCTGAGACAAGAAATGTTGAGTTAACCATGTTATGGACTGAGACTGACACTGCTGGGAGAGCACAGCTGTGGAGCTGCTGCAATGAGCCTGGGGGAGGCCAGAAGGCTCTCAGGTTTTGTATTTGTGGGGTCCCCCATGGCAGAGAGGAATGATAAACCTGACTCCATGTTCTCAGAAGGCTAATTTATTATTTTATAATACTATACTATATTAAAGAATACTATACTAAACTATACTAAAGAATACAGAAAGGATACTTACAGAAGGCTAAAAAGATAATAATGAAAACTTGTGACTCTCTCCAGAGTCCTGACACAGCCTGACTGTGATTGGTCATTAAKTAAAAACAATTCACATGAAACCAATCAAACAATCATCTGTTGGATAAACAATGTCCAAYCACATTCCAAAGCAGCAAAACACAGGAGAAGSAAATCAGATAAYTATTGTTTTCCTTTTCTCTGAGGCTTCTCAGCYTTCCAGGAGAAGAATCCTGRGCAAAGGGATTTTYCCAGAAAATGTGACAGTGACACCCAGGGCTGGAGCAGGGCTGGCCTGTCCTGCTGGGCTGTGGCACTGATCCATCCCTTCACCCCTGGGCTGCCCTGGAAACTCCCTCCCAGTACCAAACTCCTGGCTCTGGGCTGCACCAGAGCTCCCAGTGCTGCACCAGTGTCACTGTGATATTTTATGAAAAATTCCTTTGCTAGGATTTCTTCTCCTGGCAAGATGAGAAGCCTCAGCTTCTCCATGTTTTGCTCCTCTGGAATGTGGCCTGGAGATTGTTTATCCAAACATGTGAATTGTTTTAAATTAATGACCAATCCCAGTCTAGCTCTGTCGGACTCTCTGTGTCACAGGTTTTTATTATTCATTCTTTTCTAGCCTTCTGATATCTCCTTTCTCTTTCTTTAGTATTGTTTTAGTAGATAATATAATATAATATAATATAATATAATATAATATAATATAATATAATATAATATAATATAATATAATATAATATAATCTTAAAATAATAAATCAGCCTTCTGAGAACTTGGAGTCATATTCTCATCTCTCACCTCGTCCTGGGGACCCTCACAACACCACAACACACCAGGGCTCTCAGTGCTGCCCAGGCTCAGCAGCAGCAGCAGTGCAGAATCAGTGCTGAAGCCTGGGTTCTCCTGAGACAGTGCTGGATGGATTAAAGACATTTCTCAGAAGCTCTTCTAAAGCTGCAAGGCAGGAGGAAGCAGCAGCAGCTCTGCTCAGGGAGCAGAGGCAGCTCAGCCTCAGGCAGAGGTGTCCCCAGCTCAGCCTTGGGTGGTTCTCTCCCAGGGGAGCCCAGGGTCAAGTCCAGCCCTTAAAGGACACCCCATGGCCATTAAACAATGCCCACAGTGTCTTGGGTTTGGAACCTTTCCAAGGGTGATCCCACAGCCTCGACCCTGGTGACACAGACAGAATCACAGAATTCACAGAATTACAAAACCACAGAATTCTCAGAATCACAGAATTCACAGAGTCGCAGAATATTCACAGAATGACCAGGTTGGGAGAGACCTTCAAGACCATCGAGTCCAACCCAGCCCCAACCCCTCAACTCAGCCCTGGCACCCAGTGCCACATCCAGGCTTTGTTAAACACACCCAGGGATGGGGACTGCACCACCTCCCCAGGCAGCCATTCCAGAACTTTATCACTCTTTCTGTAAAATACTTGTTCCTGATATCCAACCTGAATTTCCCTTGGCACAGCTTGAGGCTGTGTGCTCTGGTTGTGTCAGTTCCTGCAGAAAGAGCCCAGCCCCAGCTGAGCACAGGCACCTTTCAGGAGCTGCAGAGAGTGATGGGGGCAGCCCTGAGTCTCCTTTTCTCCAGGCTGAGCACSCYCAGCTGATTCTGTGACATTTCATAGAACCAGARAATCCCAGAAKGTCCTGAGCTGGAGGGACCCACAGGGACCTGTGCCCAGCTCTGGACCCTCAGTTTGGGAAGGATGTTGAGATGCTCAAGTGCGTCCAGAGGAGGCAACAAGGCTGGAGAGGGGCTGGGAACACAAACCCTGTGAGGAGCCCCTGAGGGAGCTGGGGGCGCTCAGCCTGGAGAAAAGGAGACTCAGGGCTGCCCTTATTGCTCTCTGCACCTTCCTGCAGGGAGGCTGCAGACAGGTGGGGTCGGTCTCTGACAGAACCAGAGGACACAGGCTGCAGCTACGGCAGGGAAGGCACAGGTTGGATATTAGGAATGTTTAGGTTGGATATTAGGAAGAAATTTTTCACTGAAGAATAATAAATTACTGGAATGCTCTTCCCAGGGAGGCAGTGGAATCACCATCTCTGGAGGTGTTTAAAAAGAGACTGGACATGGCACTGGGTGCTACAGTCTGGGTGAGGTGTGAGGGCACAGGTTGGACTCGATGATCTCAGAGGTCTCTTCCAACCTCATCATTCTGGGATTCTGGGATTCTGTGGGATCATCCCAGCCCCTGTCCCTGTCCCTGCCCAGACCCCCAACAATCCCACCCTGGGCATCCCTGGCAGTGCTGTCCAAACCCCCCTGGAGCTCTGGCAGCCTCGGGGCTGTGCCCATTCCCTGGGCAGCCTGGGCAGTGCCAGCACCTCTGGGGAAGAACCTTTTCCTGAAATCCATCCCAAACCTCCCCTGGCCCAGCCCCAGAGCAGGGATGGGAGCTGCGCTGGGCAGGAGCTGCAGCCCCTGAGCTCTGCCCCCAGTCCCCTTCCAGCCTCTGCTGCACAGGGAGCAGCTCTTTACAGCCACCTGGGAATCCTGGCTGCTGGTGGGTACAAATAAGCAGCTTTTACAGGCATCATTCTCATCTTGGCTCCCACAATTGAGAAAACCTCGGCTTTTATTTTATTTCTCTGTACTCTAAAGTGCTGGATTTGAATGGTGAGTGCTTAAACGGGCTTGAGAGTAATGCTGGAAAGGAGATGAAGCAAATAGCCTTAAGTGCTCTCTTTAAAAGGAGATAACAATTATCAATGTCTGAAGGAAAATAACATCTAAAAGTGATGCAAACTCCTTCCAGTGGTTATAATATATTGAAAAAAATCAGAACAGCATAAAAACAAGGCCCTCTCACATTTAGCCAATTAACCCAATTAAATATATTGTTATGGGAAGATGGCACAGAGAGGGTCAGGATCTGCCAGCAGTGAGTTTATGGTGGTTAAAAAGCACCAAACGTGCAGGGGTGGCACTGGGTGGGATTTGAGGTCYGTTCCCACCCAGACCAGTCTGGGATTCCCTGGCTCTCTCCCTGCTCCTGCACACCCTGCACAGCTGGGCCTGTGCTGCCTCTTCCTGCTGGACTCTGACTCTCTCCTTGGAGGAAGGAACTAATTAAGAATTCCACGTTTTTCAGTGGGCAGGGATGGGTTCACAAACTGTAAATTTACATCGAATCCACACTGAATTTTTTGCAAAATAAGAAAAAATTAGGACGGCAGGAAAAAGTGCAGACCTGCTCTGCACTGCTCTCCCCCTCCTGGCCTGTCACAAACCCTGCTGATTGACTTTTTGACTTCATCCTCCTGCTGAAACTGCTAAATTAAAATGTTTCCACAGGAAACCACCCTTAATGTGAGCTGCAGACTCTTGGCAAAAATCCATTTTGCTGGGAGCAGTGACCAGGCTGCCAGAGCTGCATTGCCAGCCCTCACACACCCTGTGCTGGGCCATGCCCCATCATTAATTAGGGAATGTCACAGCTCCTGCCAGGACAGCCACGGGCCCCTCTCCTCCTGCTCCACATCTGTGCTAACCTGGGAGGCATCCATGGGAGCTGGACTCATTCTATCCCATGATATTTCATTTACTGGCATGAGGCTTTGATGTATTGTGCCAAACCACACTGAAATCCCAACAATCAGTCCCAAATCAGGATGATTGAAGCCCACCAGTGGCCTGAACACTGTTCCAAGCTGTGTTTGGGTGCAAGTGAGGCAGAATGGAGTCATAAGTGCCAAAATCCACACCTGCATCATCCTGCCATTGCTCCCTGGGCAGGAGGGGCCAGGCAGGAGCAGCAGCAGGGACAGAGAGGGGAGGAGGCAGGAAATGCTGAGCAGGCAGGTGTCACATTCACATTTTCTGAAAAATCCCCTTGCCCAGGATTTTCTCCTGGGAAGCTGAGAAGCCTCAGAGAAAAAGGAAAACAATAATTATCTCATTTGCTTCTCCTGTGTTTTGCTGCTTTGGAATGTGWTTGGAGATTGTTTATCCAACAGRTGATTGTTTCATTGGAACAGGTGATTGTTTCATTGGTTTCATGGGAATTGTTTTGACTTAATGACCAATAATGGTCAAGCTGTGTTGGGACTCTGGAGAGAGAGTCACGAGATTCACTATCATTCTCTGTAGCCTTCTGTCTCTATCCTTTCTCTATTCTTTAGTATAGTTTTAGTATAGCGTAATTAATATGATATGATATGATACAATATAATATATAATATAATAAATTATATAATAAATAAATTCACCTTCTAAGAACATGGAGTCAGATTCATCATTTCCTTCCTGCCCCAGGGGACCCCAAAACCACCACAGGCAGGAGGGTGAGGCCCAGAGCGGCTGCTCAGGGCTGGGGGAGAGCAGCTGGAGTTTGGCTGTGCCAGGGAAGGTGTGAGCTGATGTCTGTACGAACAATTCCTGGCAGAGGGGATGGGGGAACGGCTTTGAGCTGGGCTGGATGTCTGTCCCCACTTCCATCCGTGGTTTGTCACAGAGCCTGCCGACAGTTCAGCTCCTAAACAGCCTACATGGAGTTCTGACCTTGGATGAACTTCCAGACGGCTTTGGTCACAGAGCCTCTGGACATTGGCCATAAAAGGGCCGCACAAGGAGGCAGTTTCTGAACTTGGGAAATGCCAGGTTCAAGGCGGGACGTATGGGGCAGGTGGGAATGGCCAGAGGTTCAAGGGGGACGTGGGCAGGGGATGCCAGGTCAGGCAGGGACGTGGGCAGGGGCTGGGGAAGCTGCACTCTCCCTGGTACCTCACCAATCGCAAGGAAGAAGGATGTGCATGAGTTTGGGATGAAAGAGCCTGCACCTCTGAACCTCCGTGGGCTGAGCCCTCAGCTCGTGTCCTTGCCTGGAAGTGAAGGAAATGAAGGAAGCTGCATCACTCCTGCATCTCCTGGCTGTGCCCAGAGTGTTTCTGCACAGCGGAACGAAGCCCTCTGTCGCCTCGTCCAGGGCAAATCCCCCATGGAGCACCCAGCCAGCCGGTGCCCTGGGCAGGGACAGTGGCTGTCACGCAGAGGGGGACCTCGAAGGGAACCACTGTGGCTCCAGCCCTGGAGCTGAGACAGCAAAGCAGCAACAGAATGAAAAATCCGAGAATCCCTGAATTCAGTTGGAAAGACCCTAAATCCCCCAGAGCCACTTCCTGCATGGCAGGGAACACGCCTCCCACTGTCCCAGGGTGCGCCTCACATGTCCAGCCTGGCCTTGGGCACTGCCAGGGATCCAGGTCGCAGCCACAGCTGGCTCTGGCAATTCCAGCCCAGCCAG
>NDFG01000008.1:291187-310450 GCA_002167245.1 Sporophila hypoxantha
TATTTCTTGATACCTGATGGATGTCTCATTCTTCGCTTCATCCGCTTCACCTTCTTCCCTTCTCCTCCTCTTTTCTTCTCTTCTTTCTCTTTTTCTTCTCTTTTGTTCTCTTCTTTTTTTCTCTTCTCTCCTCTTTTTCACCCCCCCTCCCCCTTTTCTCTTCCTCAACGTCGCGACTCTTTTTGTCTTCTCCTTCTCCTTTGTTTCTTCCATCTTCTTTTCCTTATTCCCTTCTCCAGCTACTCGTTCTCTTTTTTTCTCTTCTCCTCTTCTTCTTCTTTTTCCTTTTTTTCTTTTTTTTTTTCTCTCATTTGTCTTCTTTCTTTTTCAAGACAGAATCGTTCTTCTTTTCTTCCCTTCCTTCTCTCTTCTCCTTCTCTTTTTTCTTTCTTGTTTTCTATCCTTCTTTTCTCTATTTTATCTTTATCCTCTCTCTCATATCTCTTCTTCCTTCTTTTTCTTTCTCTTCTCTCCCTCCTTCTCTTTTCATTTCTTTCTTTTTTCTGTCTTTCCTTATCTCTTCCTGCTTCCTTCCTCTCTCCTTCTCTTCTGTCTTCTTTCCTTTCTCCATTTCTTCTCTCATCTTCTCCTCCTTATTCCTTCTCTGCTTCTCCCTTCTCCTTCTCTTACTTTCTTCCTCTCTGCTTTCTCTTTCTCGTTCTTTCTCTCTCTTTCCATTTCTCCTTTCTCGTTCTTTTCTTCTTCCTCCCCTTCTCTCTCCTCGTTCCCCTTCTTTTTTCTTTCCTCCTTTTTCTCTTTCAAAAGGTTTTTCCGCTCTCTCGTCTTTTTTTCTTTCTCTCCTCCTACCCATTTTTCTCGCTCCTCTCTTTTTCTTCCCTTGCTTGCCTCTGTCTTCTTCTCTTTTTTCCTCTTTTCTCCTTTCTTTCTTCCTCCATCTTCTCTATGCTCCTTCCCTTTATTTCTCTCTCCTCTTCTTTCTTTCCTTTCTCTTCTTCTTCCCTGTCCTTCTCTCAAATCTCTCTTATAACTATCCAATTATAATTCATATAATATAATATAATATAATATATATAATAAATATTTAATTAATATAATATAATTATAAATAATATAATTAATATAATATATATATCCTCTTAAAATAATAAATCATGCTTCTGAGAATCTTGGAGTCAGATTTCATTTCATCCACCTGCGTTCCTCTGGGACCCTCTACAGAACACACAATCACCACCACCAGGTCTCAGTGCCCCCAGGCTCAGCAGTCCGTCAGCTGCAGAAGTCGTGCTGAAGCCTGGGTTCTCTCCGAGGACAGTGGCTCCTGGCATGGATTATAACTGACATTTCTCATGAAGCTCTTTAAAGCTGCAACAGGAGGAAAGCAGCAGCAGCTCTGCTCCGGAGCAGAGCAGCTCAGCCAGCCTCGGCAGAGGTGTCCCCAGCTCAGCCTTCGGTTGTGGTTTCTCTCCCACGGGAGCCCAGCGGGTCAATCTCCACCCTTAAAGGAACCCCATGGCCATTAAACAATGCCCACTAGTGTCTTGGGTTTGGAAACCTTTTCAATGGGTGATCTTCACAGCCTCAACCCTTGGACACAGACAGAATCACAGAATTCACAGAATTACAAAACACAGAATTCTCAGAACACAGAATCACAGGGTCGCAGAATATTCACAAGACCAGGTTGGGAGATGACCTTCAACCATCGTGTCCAACCCAGCCCCAACCCTCAACTCAGCCCTGGACACCAGTGCCACATCCAGCTTTGTTAAACACACCCAGGGATGGGGACTCATCCACCTCCTCAGGCAGCCATTTCCAGAACTTTTTACACTCTTTCTGTAAATACATTTGTTCCTGATATCCAACCTGAATTTCCCTTGGCACAGCTTGAGGCTGTGTGCTCTGGTTTGTGGTCTGTTCTCGATACATGGCCTGCCCTGCCTAACGGCCTGCAGCCACAAGCCACCCTTTCAGAGCATGCCAGAGAGTGATGGGGCTACCCTGAGTTCCTTTTCTCCAGGCTGAGACCCTCAGCTGATTTCTGTGACATTCATAGAACCAGAAATCCCAGAAGTCCTGAGCTGGAGGACCACAGGACCTGTGCCCAGCGTTCTGGACCCTCAGTGTGGAAGGATGTGAGATGCTCAAGTGCGTCCAGGAGGCAACAAGGCTGGAGGGGCTCGGAACCAAACCCTCGTGAGGAGCCCCTGAGGGAGCTGGTGGGGCGCTCAGCCTGGAGAAAAGGAGACTCAGGGCTGCCCTTATTGCTCTCTGCCTCCATCGCATGGAGGCTGCAGACAGTGGGGTCTCGTCTCTGACAGAACCAGAGGACCACAGGCTGCAGCTACGGCAGGGAAGGTCATCAGGTTGATATGGAATTTTTAGGTTGGATATTAGGAAGAAATTTTTCACTGGAATAATAAATTACTGGAATCTCTCTCCCAGGGAGGCAGTGTGATATCACCAATCTCTGGAGGTGTTAAAAAAAGGACTGGACATGGCACTGTGTGCTACAGTCTGTGGTGTAGGTGTGAGGGCACAAGGTTGGACTCGATGATTCAGAGGTCTCTCTCAACCTCATCTTCTGGATTCCGGATTCTGTGGATTCATCCAGCCCCTGCGTCCTGTTCCCTGCCCAGACCCCCAACAATTCCACCCTGGGCATCCCTGCAGTGCTGTCCCACCCCCCTGGAGCTCTGGCAGCCTCGCGGCTGTGCCATTCCCTGGGCAGCCTGGCAGTCCAGGCACCCTCTGGGGAGACCTTTTCCTGAAATCCATCCCAAACCTCCCCTCGCCCAGCCCCAAGCAGGATGGGAGCTGCGCTGTCGGGTCAGGAGCTTCAGCCCCTGAGCTCTGCCCCAGTCCCTTTCCAGCCTCTGCTGCATCAGGGAGCAGCTCTTTACAGCACCTGGGAATCCTGGCTTGCTGGTGGGTACAAATAAGCAGCTTTTATCAGCATCATCTCTATCTTGGCTCCCACAATTTGAGAAACCTCGGCTTTTATTTTATTTCTCTGTACTCTAAAGTGTCTGTTTGAATGGTGAGTGTGCTAAACGGGCTTGAGTGATAATGCTGAAAGAGATGAAGCAAATAGCCTAAGTGCTCTCTCTTAAAAGGAATTATAACAATTATCAATGTGTCTGAAGGAAATAACACTCTAAAAGTATGCAACTCCTTCCCAGTGGTTATAATATATTGAAAAAATCAGAACAGTCATAAAAACAAGGCCCTCTACACTTTAGCATTAACCCAATTTAAAATATATTGTTATGGAAGATCTGCACGAGAGGGGGTCAGGATCTTGCCAGCCAAGTGAGTTTATATGGGTTAAAAAGCACCAAACGTGCAGGGCGTGGCACGCGTGATTGTGATGGGTCCTTCCCCCAGGACCAGTCTGGGATTCCCTGGCTCCTCCTCCCTTGCCTGCTGCACATCCCCTCTCTGCACAGCGTGGGCCTTGTTGCTGCTCTTTCCTGCTGGACTCTTGCTCTCTCCTTGGAGGAAGGAACTAATTAAGAATTCTACGTTTTTCGTAGTGGCGATGGGTTCACAAAACTGTAAAATTTACATTCTACATCCACACTGGAATTTTTTGCAAAATAAGAATTAATGTTAGGCGGACGTAAAAGTGCAGACCTCCGCTCTGCCCATCTGCTCTCCCCCTCCTGGCCTGTCACAAACCGCATGCTTGATTTGACTTTTTGACTCCTTCAATCCCCGCTTGAAACTTGCTAAATTAAAAATGTTTCCACAGGAAACCACCCTTTAATGGTAGCGTGCAGACTCCTCTGGCAAAAATCCATTTTGCTTGGGTTAGCAGTGACCAGGCTGCCAGAGCTGCATTGCGCAGCCCTGCCACACCCTGTGCTGGGCGATTTTGCCTCCATCATTAATTAGGGATATGTCACAGCTCCTGCCACGTGACAGCCCGTAGTGCCCCTCTCCTCCTGTCTCCACATTTGTGCTAACCTGGGATGTCACCATGTAGGATGCGGACTCTATCCTCCTCCTATCATAACCACATATGATATTTTCACTTTATGGCCATCGAGCGTCTTATGTATTGTGGCCAAACCCAACTGTAATTTCCCATCAACACAGTTTCCTCATATATCAGGCTATTGATGAAGCTCCCCATGTGGGTTCCTTAATTTCTAAACTTTGTCCAAAGCTGCTGTCTTCTGGGTCGTAGTGACCAGAATGGAAAGTCATAAGTGCTCAAAATTCGCACACCCTGCCAATCATCCTCCATTGCTCCCTGGGCAGGAGGCACCAGGTCTCAGAGCAGCGAAGGGCAGAGAGGGAGGAGCAGGATAATGTCTGAGCAGGCACTGTGTTCACATTCACACTTTCTGAAAACTTCCCCTTGCCCAGGATTTTTCTCCCTCCTTGGAAGCTGCGAAAGCTCTCAGAATGGAATAAAGGAAACCAATTATATTATCTCATCTGTGCCTCCTGCTGTTTTTTTCGCTGCTATTGGTAATGTGATTTGGGAGATTGTTTTATTACATTGTGATTTCATAGACAGGTTTGTATTGTTTCAATTGCGGTGTTTTCATGTTTGGGAATTTGTTCGAAACTGTAATGATCCCATAGAGGTCAAGCTGTGTTGGGACTCTGTGGAGAGAGAGTCATGAGACTGTCACCTAATCATCTTCCTGTCGCTTCTGTCTCTACCCTTTCTCTATTCTTTAGTATAGAAATAACACTAAACTATCAATAGAATAATCAAGAAAAAATATACGTTTTATTGCATAATTAATAGAGTCATGATATGGTTGATAGATAGTTTACTACTTGATTCATGATAATATGATATAATAGAATATAATATAATTATAAAATATATCATTTAATATAATATTAATAGTATAAATAATATATATAACTATAATATACTTAGAATATCATCCTTTCTAAGACGAACATGGAGTCAGATTCATTGCATCTTCTTTCCCTTCCTCCACAGGGGAACCCTCCTACAATACCAACCACAGTGGCAGAGCGTAAGCCTCATGAGCTGGCCTTGCTCGGGCTGGGAGAGCAGCTGGGTTTGGCTGTGCCACAGGCAAGGTGGTGAGCGCTGACTTTTCTGTACGAACAAATGTCTGGTCAGCGGATTGGGCGGAACGGCGAGCTGTTGAGCTGGATGATTTCCCTGTCCCCACTTCCATCCGGTGGTTGTGTCACAGAGCTTGGACAGTTCAGCTCCTGAAACAGCCACAGTGTGGAGTTCTTTTGACGCTTTGGGATGACACTTCCAGGACGCTTTTGGTTCACAGAGCCTCTGAAGTTGGCCAAAAGGGCCGCAGCAACGGAGTGTGTTCTGATACTTTGGGAAATGCAGGTCATAGGGGGACGTGGGTCTAAGTCCGGTGGAACTGACGCTACAGGTTCAAGGGGACGTGGTCGGCAGGTGTGGAATTGCGCAGGTTCAATCGGGTGGATCGTGGGGCGGGGCTGGGGAAAGGCCTGCACCCTCCTCCGGTACCCCAGCAATGGACAGGAAAAGGAATGTGCAGATTTTGGAGATGACACTCCCGATGGCGTCGACTTCTGAAACCCCGTGGGTTGTAGCTCCCTAAGCTCTGTCTCCTTCCCTTCGGAAGGTATAGGAGCCCGCAGAGGCTATGCAGCTTCTACTCTCTCTTGCGCTCGCTTCCTGTGCGTTGTGTTCCCAGAGGGGACTCGTTTTCTGCACAGGGTGTGACTCAGAGCTCCCTGTCCCTTCATGTCTCCATGCCCTAAATCCCCGCATGGCGCGCACCAGCCTGTGCCCCGGGATGCCCTGCCGCGGAGGGACAGGGTGCTGTCTCCCCGTAGGGGCGCCCGCACACCGACGAACTCCTAGTTGGCTCCAGCTCCTGGAGCTTGAGCAGGCAATAGCATGCTACCGAGAATTGATACCAAAATCCCCAGACATTCCATGAACCCCTTCTCAGTTTGGACCCAAAGGACCCTAAATCCCACCCAGCCATTCCTGCTCTTTTGATGCAGGGACACCCGTTCCCATCTGTTTCTCCCAGGGCTGCCCCACATGGCCAGCCTTGGCTTGGGGTCACTGCCACGCGGGATCCAGGTGGTCATGCCCACAGCTCCTCTTGTCTCAATTCCAGCCCAGTCCCTTTCCCAGCCAGGAATTCCCAATTCCCAATCTCCCATCCATCCCTGCCCTCTGGCACTGGGAGCCATTCCCTGGCTCCTGTCCCTCCATCCCTTGTCCCCAGACCCTGTTCAGGGCCCCTTGTCTCCCAGGAGAATATCTGGTCCTGAGCAGGGGGATTAAGCCTGACAAAGAAAAAAATCCTTTGAGATCAGCCACAGGCCCAGGCTGTTGTTTTCCTGGTTTGATTTCTTTTGTTTTGTTTTGTTTATTTCCCATTTGGGGATCTTTGGAGCCCACTTAAAGGGTGGCAGCAGAATGCAGATATAAGAAATGACATCCTGTCTTTAGGATGAGATTACTGCTGCCTTAATGGACCCTCAGAGCAATGGAGTAAATAGAGGGAGATAAATCCACAAGGTTGTGCAATATCTTTAGAAATATTTTTTATTTCTCATATTTATAATGTTTTCTCACAATGCAATTCTACAAAGGCATTAAATACAAATGTGAGGTTCATAACTTGTGTAAACTTCCAAGAGAATGTTTTCCTTCCAGCTTGGTAGTAAATGTCCATGTGAAATGCATTTAAATAACATTTTCAATTCAACGAGCAGTGCCAGGAATGACATTTTAAAAAGTTACAGTACGAGCATCAATGCAGGAATCAGATGCAGCATAAAAAGGAGAGATAACTCTGCAGAGGAGCCTCAGCTCAGAGAAACAGTGGCTCAGGTGTCTTGGGACAGGTCCCTGAATGGGTTTTGGGGTCTGCCTGGTGGAAGGGAGCCCCCAGGATTCRGAAAAGCCCATGGCCAGGAAAGAGCAGCAAAAGCCAAAAGGGTCCCCAAAAAATGCTCCCAGAGTGAGCTCCTGACTCAGCATGGGAACTGGGGAGGTTTTATCTTCTGAAAACAGCAACAGGAACCAAAGAATGGAGAGCAGGAGGGGAAGGGAGATCAGGCAGGAGGGGACAGGAGAGCAGCCCTGGCTGCAGCACTTGTGGTGTTTTCTGGGGTCCCTCGTGGCAGGAAGGAATKAGTCTGACTCCATGTTCTTAGAAGGATAATTTACTATTTTATGATATGATATGATGTTACAGAATACTATACTAAACTATACTAAAGAATAGAGAAAGGATTCAGACAGAAGGCTAAACGAGATACTAATGAAAAAACTCCTTCCAGAGTCCAACACAGCTGGATCCTGATTGGTCATTAAGTGMAAACAATTCACATGTTGGATAAACAATTTCCCAACCACATTCCAAAGCAGCAAAACAGAGGAGAAGCAAATGAGATAATTATTGCTTTCATTTTTCTCTGAGGCTTCTCACCTTCCCAGGAGAAAAAATCCTGGCAAAGGGATTTTTCAATAAATATGACAGTAACAGCTGGCACTGCGTGGCATTTAAGGATTGAAGGATTTAGGTTCTTTCCAACCCAAAGCATCCCATGGTTCTGTGATTTCCCCACCACGCTCTGGCTCTCAGTTCACCCTGGGCTGTTCCCTGGGAGTTAATGCTCATCCGTGAGCCCTCCTGGCTGTGCCYKTGTGTCACCCTGATTTTTTAAGTTTTTCTAAKCTGAAACCTTCTGATGTTTACATTCTTGTARKGAACTTTCTCACACACTTTCTGTAAATAACTTATTGTTTTGCTTCTTTTATGGAGGAGGAGAAATTTGATGGACTGTTGGTTTGTCCAGTGTCATTGGAGAGGTGGCACTGTCATCCTCCAATCCACTGTCACTTTTGGAAATCTATAAACCTTGGAGTCAGAAATTAAAAATTCTCTTTTTACCCTTGGGAGAGCTGTGTGTTGTGTTGGGTTATTTTGTGTCCTACAGTGACACCCGTGTTACTTCATGTCCTATAGTGACACCCCTGGCCCTGCCACCCCCCTGTCCCCAGGGCAAGGTGGCACCTGCCTTGCTCTGGTCCCAGACCCAAGCCACAGCACCTCAGCAGCCCCTGTGGAGAAAACCCTCTCCAGCAGACWGGCCAGCAGAGTTTCCAGCCTACATCAAGTTCAATTAATCCATTTATCAAYGACTGCAGCACTTCAGCCCCATGTKAYRGAGTCAGAGGAATTGGAAGCAGGAAGATGCAGCAAATCATGGACTGCACCTCCTTGCCAAAGCAAATCTGCTCCCYGGAGTCCACTCCCAAGGAGCTTCTGAAATAGAGTCAGATTAAATGAATTTTCAGCCACACAGTCCCTGGAGAGCTGCTCCTGTGACTCCCARSTCTATTTCACCAGGCAAATAACAAAATGGGAATGCAGAACTCCCGGGTTCCTCCTGCTGCCTTGGCAAGGCTTCCCTGGATTTAAGCAATTCCCAAGCAGCTTTGATTCCAAAGTGCAGTGTGATCCCTAAACCTTCACCCAGAGAATCAGGAGCCACTGAGGRTGGGGTTGGTGTTGTTCCATTACACAGCAGTGCCCAAATGTGTCTCGTGTTCCCTTCAGCATTATTGACACCTCATCATTCCCGCTTCCCCTGGAATTGCCCCGAGCTGGTGGCCCACTTTTCTTCCTGGAACACTTGTCATGCAAGATGAATAGAAAATATAATATTGAATAGAAAATAGARTAGATAATATAATATTGAATAGAAAATAGAATATTGAATAGAAAATAGAATATTGAATAAAACTTCATTTACCTTCACCCACTTGTTGTGACTCTGAAGGTTTTYATCATAAAATTCAGGTAACCTGCAGCACTCAAAGCAGGGAGTGCCCGGTACCACAAGATGYTCTTCATTAATATTCCCACATTAATTTGTGAATCATGAGATTTTAAACTGTGATAAGTGTCTGCACATCAAGGTTATTTGTCTCTTAAKAGACACAGTGCCTCAGTAGAGAATCAGCCAACAAGGGCTGTTTTCCTTTTCCTTTCTCTCAGAAGAGGCAYATGACAAGATGACTAGACCATAACACAAATTAGTAGTAATTGCAACATTTTCTTTTCTAATTGCCTAAAAATCGGGTTAGTGTGTTTAAAAAAAACCAAAACAATGCAAAAAAACCCCCAAAAAAACTGTCTACAACATTTCAACTAACTCTCTGTGGAAGATGCTGTGTAAACTGTGAGAGAATCTGAGAGAGCTGGGGGTGCTCACCTGGAGAGGAGGAGGCTCCAGGGAGAGCTCAAAGCCCCTTGCAGGTCCAGGGACCCTTTCCCGTGTCCTTCCACCCCCAGAGACCCTGTCCTGTGTCCTGCTGTGTCTCTGGGTGTCCCTGTTGTGTCCCTGTGTGTCCCTCCTGTGTCTCTGGGTGTCCCTGTTGGGCTCTGGGTGTCCCTGCTGTGTCCCTGTGTGTCCCTGTCAGGCTCTGGGTGTTTCTGTTCTGTCCCTGCTGTGTCCCTGGGTGTCCCTGGGGATGCTGGGGACAAGAGGGGTGACAAGGGCACTGCTGGCTGCAGCTGCTCTGAGGGGACATGGGTGACAGAAACGACCCCTGGGGAGCAGAGGGGACACTGATGGAATCCTGCTCTGAGGGGACACAGGAGGAGGCCCAGCAGTCAGAGCCTGCACTGCTGCTCACAGGCTGCACTGCTGCTCACAGSCTGCACTGCTGCTCACATCCTGCATTCCTGCCCACAGGCTGCATTCCTGCTCACAGCCTGCATTCCTGCCCACAGGCTGCACTGCTGCTCACACCCTGCACTGCTGCTCACAGCACCAAAGTCAGCCCTAACAGACACCTTTCTTTCCCATGGAACTGGAATTCTGTACATTTCAGTTGTTTATTCAAACAGAAACAGAAAGGAATATCCATGCGGGAGCAGTTTCCAGTCTCAGGCTCTGCCCCTCTCCCTCTCCCCTCTCTGCCCCTCTCAGGCTCTGCCTCTGGGCTCCTGTGCTGCCCTGAGGGCCCTGCAGGACCCTGCTGCTCCCCCCAGCAGTCAGCAGCTCCTGCCCACCTCTGGCCCCAGGGTCAGCAGCTCCTGCCCCTCCTGCCCACCTCTGGCCCCAGGGTCAGCAGCTCCTGCCCCTCCTGCCCATCTCTGACCCCAGTGGAGGCGTGCACGCTGCTCCAAAGCTCTGGGTGCTGTTTTGGGGTGCCCCTGTTGTTAAAAACCTCATTATTCCTCCCTGGCAGGGTGTGAGGCCCTGGCACAGGGTGCCCAGAGCAGCTGTGGCTGCCCCTGGATCCCTGGCAGTGCCCCAGGCCAGGYTGGACACTGGGACACCCTGGGACAGTGGGAGGTGTCCCTGCCATGGCAGGGGTGGCACGGGGTGGACTCTAAGGACCCCTCCAACAAAAGGCACTCCATGATTTAATGGTTCTGTGTCTCTAAATCTCCTGTACAGTTTGTTCCCCACCTGGGCAGAGCCCTGCAGAGCCAGCTGGGTGCTCCTGGGCGGGCCTTGGCTCTGTCCCTGCTGCCTCTTGGGGACAGCTCTGGTGTGACCGTGCTCACAGGGGTCCCCAGGTGAGGAAGAGACGAGGATCTGACTCCATGTTTCAGAAGGCTTGATTTTTTTTTTTTTATGTATATATTATATTAAAACTATACTAAAAGAATAGAAGAAAGGATTTCATCAGAAGGCTAGCTAAGAATAGCAAAGAAGGAATGATAACAAAGGCTTGTTGGCTCGGACAGAGGCTGGAGCCAGCTGACTGTGATTGGCCATTAATTAGAAAACAACCCATGAGACCAATCACAGATGCACTGTTGCATTCCACAGCAGCAGATTAATCAATGTTGACATTTTGTTCTGAGGCTCTCTAGACCTTCTCAGGAGGAAAAATTCCTAAGGAAAGGATTTTCCATAAAAGATGTCAGTGACACTCTGGTGCAGGGGTGCCAAGGGGCAGGGCCTGGGCACTTCCAGGTGGCAGGAACAGCCTGGGGGATGTGGGATGGGTGCTTGGCTGTGCCCACCTCTGCCCAGAGAACAAACCTGTTATTCTCTGATGGAAAAGCAGCAGCTGCCTCTGGTGTATTGTTTGTGCTGCCTCATCATCTCCTCAGCGTGCTGCAGGAGCACTTGTGGCCCTCTCACAGCCTGTCACAGCATCACAGTGTCCCCCTGGCTGTCCCCTGGCTGCCGTCCTCCTGCTGCTCTGCACATGCACCAAACCCAGAGCTCCAGCTCTCCWGCTCTCCTCAGACTCTGTTTTTCTCAGCTGTGACAGTTCTTCATCTGTTTTTGGTGGGGTTCTTCATTCCAACTTCATGAGCCACTAAATTGGCACATTGTGGTATTGTGATTTAATTCTCCATGTCAGGGCTGTCACCTTTATAAATATTTCYCATAAGTTTTATGGATCACTGCACCAGCAGACTGCGAGGGAGAAGAAGGGGAGTAAATTCTGTCTCAGGAGGAGTTGTTGAACATTTCTGTAGCTGTTGGRGGTAGCTGGGTCTGGCCTCGTGCTGGCCTGGCTCAGGGATGSCCAGGGAATGCTGTGCTGGTGCAGAGGAGACACAGCCCCTGGGGGTTATTTAAAATGAGCTGGAGTAAATGAAATGGGAGGCTGCAGCTGGGAAAAGAGCGGGGGAACWCTGGGGAATGTAGCCATGATATTTTCTGAAAAATCCTTTCCTTAGGATTTTTCCTCCTGAGAAGCTGAGAGGTCTCAGGAACAAATGTAACCAATGGTTATCTGCTGCTGTGGAATGTAACAGGTGCATCTGTGATTGGTCTCATGTGGTTGTTTTTAATTAATGGCCAATCACAGTCAGCTGGCTTGGACTCTGTCTGAGCCACAAGCCTTTGTTATCATTCTTTCTTTTGCTATTCTTAGCTTAGCTAGCCTTCTGATGAAATCCTTTCTTCTATTCTTTTAGTATAGATGTAATATATTGTAATATGTATATAATGTAATACATATCATAAAATAATAAACCAGCCTTCTGAAACATGGAGTCAGMTCCTCGTCTCTTCCCTCATCCTCAGACCCCTGTGAACACGGGCACAGGGAAGGAAAGGAATMATGGGGTCATTTAGGCTGGAGAAAACCTCTGAACCCACCGAGTGCAGCCATGGGATCCTCAGATCCAAGGAGGGCAGGGAAACCACCCCAAAGGGCAGGGAAACCATCCCAAGGGGCAGAGCCAGGCCAGGCTGTCCCAGGAACCCAGAGAGCTCTGAAGCAGGGACATGCTGGGAGCCAGAGGAGGAGGAGGCCACAGAGGGAGGTCAGGAAAACAAAATCCTGGCAGGGAGCAGAGGCAGCTGAGCTGTGCAGTGCCCAGAGCCTGGCAAGGAGAGCACTGGGAAACAGCAGCCCCAGTTCTGGGGGCCAGGGTGGGTCTGGAGGGGGAGCAGCTCTGGCTGGGCAAGGGAAATGTGGGAACCCAGGGAATCCCTCCGGCTGCCCTGGAGGATGTCAGACCCTGTCAGGGGGCTCAGAGACCCTGGCACAGAGGCCAGGACCCCTGTGCCTTTGATTTAGCCCTTGGGAAAAACAATTGCCAACCTTTATATGAAGGATTACAAACCACAGAAGTTTAAGTAGATTGATAGTGCATTTATCACAGAGTGGAAAATAGATTTTTGGGATATTTAGAATGGGGGTTCATGGGGCAAGATGGAGGGATCTGGGCGTGTCCAGCCTTTCTCCTTCTTTTCTTGGCCTCCATCTTCTGTGTGATGGTGGCACTTCTGGATTGGTTTAGAGTAGAAGCTCACTGTCTAACATAGGTGATAGGTGTTGGGAAGTTATTGTAAATAATGTACATTATAGTTAATTGTAAATAATTGTAGTAAACAATAACATAAATAAAATAAAAGTATATTATATAAATAATATAATAAATATCATATAAGTATTAAAAATAATTAGTATATTAGTATATAAATATGTTTAGTATATAAATATAATAAAAGTATAATAATACAAATAATAAAAGTAATTGTAAATGATGTATATTATCTTTTTTAGTATAAAAAGATAACACATCCCTGGGGCAGGCAGAGTGCCTCTGTCTGTCCTGCTGAGCAGACCTCAGCAGGACAGGAGAAAGAATTTTATAGATAAGGAACAATAAACAACCGTGAGACCGAGAACTGAAGAGCTCTGACTCCTTCTTTGAGCGCCTGGCTGGGAAAAGAGACTTTGTGACACATCTCAGGGTCACTGTGAGCAGCAGAGATGCCGAGAGAGGGAAATGCTGCAGGGCAGCCCCAGGGAGCTGGGGCAGCTTGCCCGAGCAGGACCTGCCAGAGATGCATCCCAGGAGCCACAGGCTGCAGCTGGGGACAACCTGAGCTGTTCATCCCCGGCCTTCATCCCTCCCTGGACCTTCAGCAGGCTCTGCTGCAGCCTGGAACACAAATAAAGCTCTGGAGAAGCGGTGGGCCCAACACCAGGCACCCACAGGAGCCTCTCCCCCTGCCTGGCAGCTCCCACAGAGCCCAGGGTTCTGCTGGGCTGCTCCTTCCAGCAGCATCTCTGAGAGGGGAAACCTTCCTGGAAATGGTAAATAAAGTTTCATTATCATGACAGATAATGCATTAAAGTGTAACAACATTTTTTTTATTGGATTCATCGTTGGTGAAATGAGGGTCATCCATCCCAATCTGCCCTGATGGGCCCTGGCCCTGTGCCTGCACTGCTCTCCCAGCCTGGYTSRGGGATGATGGAAGTGATTGAGGCTGGGATGGACCCAGCAGGGCTGGATTTGATGGAGCTCCACAGCTGTGAGTGCATGGAAACCACAGCAGAGCCAGGGCTAGGGACAGAGAGAGGGACCCTGGGCCAGGAGAGAGGGACAGGGACGGAGAGAGGGACCCTGGGCCAGGAGAGAGGGACAGGGAAAGACAGAGGAGAGATCCTGGGCCAGGAAAGAAGGTCAGGGACGGAGAGAAGGACCCTGGGTCACACACATGGAGATGGATCCTGGGTCGGGGACAGGAGAGATCCTGGGTCAGAGACAGGAGACATCCCCAGCACCTGTTCCCTTCGCAGGGTGCCCTTGGAGCAGCCTGGGAGGCAGGAAAGGGTCCCTGCCCTGGGAAGGAGTGGAACAACACAGGGTCTTAGGTCCTTCCCTCCCAAACCATTTTATGATTCTTTGATTCCCTGATTCTGGGATTTGTGATTCCCTGATTCTATGATTTATGGTTCCCTGATTCTGGGATTTGTGGCTCCCTGATTTTGGGATCTGCGAGTCCCTGATTTTGGGATCTGCAAGTCCCTGATTCCCTGATTTACAATTCCCTAGTCCTGTGAGTTACTATTCCCTGATTTCAAGGCCCAGGAGTGTAARTGCCTGCAGAGCCCCATGGTCCTGCTGGGCTCAGCACATTCTAAACCCCGCTGGATGCAGAGGAAGAGCCTGGAGAGGGGCAGATTCCCAGCCTGGAGTGGGATGGGTGCTGCCATCCCCCATCTGGGTCTCACTCATTCACTGCYGCTCCTGACTCCAAACAAAGCACAAAGGACACTGATCCAAACTCCCTGTTACTAAAAACCTGCTGGAACCTGCTATTCAAAGCAGCAATTGGGGTTTYTTTCTGTCTTGGGTGTTATTTACTGCTGGTGGAAGGAGCCGCCAGCTGGTTCATTCTGTGGATATTCCTAATTACGGCTGGGGATAATACCAAGGACAATTGAAATAAAATTACTGTAATTTTAAATCAGAAACTTCTCAATGTTTGAAATGATTAAAAGGCCGTGTGTAAATATCAGCATGTTTTGATTCATTTTCCCATGAAATTTCAGCAGAATTATTTTCTCTAGCAGGAGATGTTAATAACAACGCCGGGAAATTGAACATCAAGGTTGAACTCGGAGGCAATAAATCAGCACAGCAAAAAGGTGAAGGGTTGTACATTATGAAAACATTGCCCAAGATAATTACAAGTTGGAGGCATGTGTTGATTGAGTGGGAAATATCATCAGATCAACAGGGCCGGATTCACAATGGAGATAATCAGGGAGGAGCTGCTTAGAGATTGAAGGAAAAGTTACCTGAGACCCACAGGAAATACAGGGGTGTCTGCAGAGGGGTGCCAACAGCCAGAGTGCCCAGAAACCTGCCTGGCCAGGCCCTGTGCCCATGCCAGGGACATTCCTGTGTGCCAGGGACACTGACACTCCTGTGTGCCCATCCCAGGGACACTGACACTCCTGTGCCCATGCCAGAGACACTGACACTCCTGTGTGCCCATCCCAGGGACACTCCTGTGTACCAGGGACACTCAGAATCACAGAATCACAGAATTCCCGAGTCACAGAATCCCAGAATCCCAGAATCCCAGAATCCCAGAATGATGAGGTTGGAAGAGACCTCTGAGATCATCGAGTCCAACCTGTGCCCTCACACCTCACCCAGACTAYAGCACCCAGTGCCATGTCCAGTCTCTTTTTAAACAMCTCCAGAGATGGTGATTCCACCACCTCCCTGGGAAGAGCATTCCAGTAATTTATTATTCTTCAGTGAAAAATTTCTTCCTAATATCCAACCTAAACATTCCTRATATCCAACCTGTGCCTTCCSTGCMRTAGCYGCAGMCTGTGTCCTYTGGTTCTGTCAGMGACCGACCCCAGCTGTCTGCAGCCTCCCTGCAGGAAGGWGCAGAGAGCAATAAGGGCACCCCTGAGCCTCCTCTGCTCCAGGCTGAGCACCCCCAGCTCCTTCAAACGCTCCTCAAACGTTCCACTCCTGTGTGCCCATCCCAGGGACACTCCTGTGTGCCAGGGGCACTTTTCTGTGCCCAGGCCAGGGACACTCCTGTCCCTCAGCCCCACCCCTGTTCCAGGAGCTCCAGGTGAGATCCACAGCTCTGGGGCTGGAGCTGGACAGGGATGGGCAGGGATGGGCAGGGATGGGCAGGGATGGACAACAGGGATGTGACAGGGAATGGCAGGGAATGGACAGGGATGGCAGGGAATTGGGCAGGGATGGGCAGGGATGGGCAGGGGATGGGGCAGGGGATGGGCAGGGATGGGCAGGGATGGGACAGGGATGGACAGGGATGGGCAGGGATGGGCAGGGATGGCAGGGATGGGCAGGGTGGCAGGGATGGCAGGGATGGACAGGGATGGGCAGGGATGGGCAGGGATGGGCAGGGATGGGCAAGGGATGGGCAGGGATGGGCAGGGATGGGCAGGGGATGGCAGGATGGGCAGGGATGGCAGGGATGGGCAGGGATGGCAGGGCATGGACAGGGGTGGGCAGAGCTCCCCAGGCCTGGGGGCACCAGCACAGGCACCTGCAGTGACACCACAGAACCAAGATGAGCCTGGGGGGGACACAGCTCAGCCTGGAAAGCTTTGGGTCTATTCCAGCAGGAGGGCTGGTGGGGTGGCAGCACTGGAGCTGCTGTTTGGGTGGGAAGGGACCTCAAACCCCCCCAGTGCCACCTGCCATGGCAGGGGACACCTCCCACTGTCCCAGGGTGCCCCAAGTCCCAGCCTGGCCTTGGGCACTGCCAGGGATCCAGGGGCAGCCACAGCTGCTCCTGGCAATTCCAGCCCAGCCAGCAATTCCCAGTTCCCAATCTCCCATCCAGCCTGCCCTGCTCAGTTCAAGGCCATTTTCTCTTGTGTTTGGTGCTGCCAAACCTTGCAGCAGCTGCTGATGACAGGATTCTGGAATGATTCGGAACAAAAGTGGGTAATTTTCTGGGTCACTTTCCTAACCTCAGGAGGGAAATGAAGCCCACATGGAAGACACGTCCCAGGAAGCCAAGTTAAGCCACATTTAAAAGACTCCATTCTGGCAATCCATTCCAATCATCTCATTAAGCCTGAATAAATATGAGAATCTAATATTAATTTCATTTTCATAATATCCAAATTAGAAGGCAGCAGAGAAGAAAAACAACATAATCTGATTAAAAAATTAGAATACGCTGCTAAAATTGCCCTCAGTATTTATTTATTTTCAACTGCAGTGCTTAAAAAAAAAATCTGTGAAACAAACTCCTCCAAATGTTAGGGAACATCTCCCTGCCTGTGCTGCTCCCTGGGAAGCCCAGCTGGGAGGCTCAAAGCAGAGATCCCAGCTCTGGGTTCTTGCATCCAGCATTTGCCTTTAATCCTGCTCCAGGCCCGGTGGAAGCAGGAAAACCTGGGCTAAAAGCTGATCTCAGCTCTCCTGACATGTCCTGTCCCCAGGGAGTGGCTGCAGCTGCTGGCCAGGACCTCAGGGGGGACATTCTGCAATGGGACAAGTGCCAAGGCCAGGCTGGAGGTGTCCCTGCCATTGGTAGGAATGGCCCTGAATGAGTTTTAAAGTCCTCCCAATCCAACCAATCCATAATTATGTTAATTTACAAAACATCTGAATAATTTTCAAATTTGTACAGTATTTTATTATTGATGTTGCTAATATTATTATAACATTATTAAATAATTTAAGTAGTGTTATTTATACTGGAATAATTGCATCATATGCTAAATCCATTTAAAACTACACCTGTCAGTCATTTAAAATGAAAAAAAACACTGAGCAACAAACTGATGTAGAGAACTTCAATGTTGGACCAATTTTCTTGTTGTTTCACCAAAGAGAAGGGAACAGCAGATTATTTCTGCCTGGAGGGCAGGACAAGTAGGCATTTCAAACAAGGCAGAGCTGGTGACCAGCCGGCCAGACTCCGTGCCAGCGGCTGAGTTACGAAAGTGCTGCAGGGACAAGGGGCGAGATCGAGCTGGAAGGTGCAGATCGAGGGCTGAAGGGGCTGCAGAATCGGACTGGAGGGCTAGAGATCGAGGCTGGAAGGGCTGCAGAATCCTGAGGAGTTGGAAGGGCTGCAAACCCTGAGGGAGCTGGGAGGGGCTGAGAATCCTGAGGAGCTGGGAAGGGCTGGAGAATCCTGAGGAGCTGGAAGGGCGAGAATCCCTGAGGGCTGGGAAGGGCTGCAGAATCCTGAGGAGCTGGAGGGGCGCAGAATCCTGAGGAGCGGGAAGGGTGAACGAGGAGCTGGAATCAGCCTGAGAGCTGGGAGGCTGAGAATCCTGAGGAGCGGAAGGGGCTGCAGAATCACTGAGAGCTGGAAGGGCTGGAGATCCCTGAGGAGCTGGGAAGGGGCGTGGAGATCCCGAGAGCTGGGAAGGGCCTGCAGAATCCCTGAGGAGCTGGGAAGGGGCGAGAATCCCGAGGAGCTGGGAAAGGGGCTGCCAGAATCCCTGAGGAGCTGGGAAGGGGGCTGCAGAATCCTGAGGGAAGCTGGGAAGGGGACTGAGAATCCCTGAGAGCTGGGAAGGGCTGGAGAATCCCTGAGGGAGCTGAAGGGCTGGAGTCCTGAGGGACTGGAAGGGCTGGAGAATCGCCTGAGGAGCTGGGCAGGCGGAGATCCCTGAGAGCTGGAGGGCTGGAGAAACCTGAGGAGCTGGGAAGGGGCTGCAGAATCCCTGAGGAGCTGGGAAGGGCTGCAGAATCCCTGAGGAGCTGGGAAGGGCGCAGAATCCTGAGGAGCTGGGAAGGGCTGCAGAATCCCTGAGGAGCTGGGAAGGGCTCACTGAGCAAAGGAGCTCAGGGGCCCTTGGTGCTCTGCACAGCTCCTGCCAGGAGGGCACAGCCGGGGGGGTCGGGCTCTGCTCCAGGAACAGGGACAGGAGCAGAGGGAACGGCCTCAGGCTTGGGCAGGGCAGCTCAGGGTGGGCCCAGCAAGATTTCCCATGGAAAGGGGGCTCAGGCCTTGGCACTGCCAGGAGGGTTGCAGTGCTGTCCCGATCTGACCCAGTGGTACAGATGACGGGGTTGATTTTAAGGTGCAAAAAATAACCAACAAAGGCACGGGGATTGCAGCAACAAAATCAAATACAATTTTATTGAAAATCACAACAGAAGAGCATTGGTGAGAGGGAACCAGAGAGAAAAGGAAAAGACAAGGAAAAGAGGGAGGAAAAAAAGGAATAGGGTTATAGCTACCGAAACGTGATGTTGCTTTCGCGGTCCAGCCGTTGTAAGTCAGCAGGGTTACCAGGTCCGTGGAGATCTCAAAGGCATGGCTGAACTGGGACCCTAGTTATACCATATTTCATTGGGGGAAGGGAAGTGGTTTCATCGTCAAGGGGGGAGAAAAGTACAGAACAGGGGGATGCTGGTACACAGAGTCCAAGTTCGAGTAATCAGCAGGAACCATTGTTTTCCACGGCTCATGCTTCGCACCTTCGCTTATTCTGGGCAGCCTCCTCCTCCCAACTGCACACCTCCCGAGCTGGGGGGGGAAGTTCCAGTCCCAGTTTTTGGAAGAAAGTACAAGGGGTTTTTTGCAGAGGGG